>CM039609.1:44328256-44456895 GCA_022457205.1 Saccharum spontaneum | reverse complement strand
AGAAAAAAACTTGACACCGGAGAAGACACATTGTTAGAATGTACTCTCTCCATCTTAGGAAGCTTAGATATTTTATGACTCAAATATTGTTGTAGAAAACTTGATGTTTTAGCACCTGGGCCTCCACATGTCTCGTTTAATTAGCGGTTTGCTTTTTTAATTATTATGGATCATGTTCAACAAATTGGGTTAATGCATGAAAATTTTTTATTGAAGTCATGTGGACACTAATTTATTTTAAAATCCTATAAAGATTAAGTGTTTAATGGTGGAGGGAGAAGTTTCAGCCATTTTTGGTGAATAAAAGTGTAGAATGTTTCATACAGCAAACCAGCGTGGAACTTCCTTTTGTTCCGGATCACAGCCAACCGCTGCCAAAAAAAACACTGCACATTTTGGTGCACGTGCGCATGCGAGGAGGCTATTTGACCGCGCTCACATAAAAATGATATCACTATTGATGTAGTTTCAGTTATTTGAAATGTAGCCAAGAATATCATCCTCGTTAGATTCGACGAGGTACACCATCTCGCCATTACGGATAGGTAGACCTCCTCGTTCCCATGCACAGGGATCCTACCACTATCGTCGACGCCACCGCTCAAGTCAAGTAGAACTGCCCTTTAATTTTGCATTGCAAATCTGGATCTTTGTGTTCCAGCCACAGTGGGCAGACATTGCCGTGCATGCGAGGGGATAGGAGGAGCTGACGATGGGTTTTGGAGAGGAGGAGGGGAGGGTGCTCGAGGGTAGTCATATTACATATAGTAAAACTAGAGGCGGCTCGTCATCCAGCCGTCTCTATAATTGGATGTATAGAGGCGGCTGGATGGCGAGCCACCTTTGAATATGGATCTACAGTGGCGAACTGTTCGACTGGGCACTATAGAAGCGGCTAGCCGCCTCAATAGTAAAAGTGGTCCTGTTCCTGAAAATCGGTTTTGTGGTAGTGTTCCTTGCATGCATGTTCACACCCGTCTCGCCACCAAGAAGCCGTCCGAGCTGAACCCTAGCACCAGCAAGCGGCAAGACTAGGAACCAACCGGTCTCTGCGCGGCCACCCTACCCGAGTGCAACTCAACCGCCTGTGATGCATCTCAAACATGAACTCATCACTATCAGACCTTAAAATTAGAAATTTCTAACATGTTAGGGAAGACTGATACAAAGCAAGCCATGATTAACATTATTGGGAAAATGACAAATAATGAATCCCACACCCTAGACGAACCGAAATAAAAAAAAATCACAAAATATTTGGCATTACGATTCACAACAACATCTAACTACATTCAACGCACAACCAAGATTACGAAGACATGGGCTTAAGGGGAATCATTCACCAGACACAGGCCAGGGTAGTCCTTCCTACCGCAAGTCGTCACCATAGCGCAAATTCACCACCATCGCCGTGGGAATTCTGCACTCCACCCGACTTTGGCGTCCCTTCCTCTGCTGTGTTGTTGCCTCCAAGCTCATCGGCGATTGGCTCCACTAGCAGCCGCCCGTCGTATTGCCCCCTGGCTCTGTGTCACCCGGTGACGCCGGATTCGATGATGTGGACTAATTAGAACTGGAAATGAAGGGAAGAAGAAAGCCTGCCTGCTTATTTCATGGCCCAAACCATCTCACGTGCTCCGTGGCACACTGGCGACATAGTCAGCTCCATGCTGGCAACACCATGTAGGCCAAATGCCAGCTTTCGAACTGTTATGGACTTAAGTGGCACACTTAAACAACATTAGGATAATAGAAATGCATGACCTAAGTGGTACCCCAAACAAGTTCAAGGTCTACCATGCATTTAACTCTTTTTTTAAGTGTCGCTATGTTTTTGACCCAGACGGCCAGGGAGTCCCCGACCTTAAATTTTTTTTGTATTTCAATTGAATGAAAGAATTACAGAGTACAAAAGCTAGAAAAAGTAAGAGGAAAAAATACAAGGCAACAAGGCCCAAAAGAAAAAAAAACAAAGAGCTCATAGGTTACTGTCTCTCCAAGCTCTGAGTAAGGCTCCCTTGGAGGCTTTGGCCTTGACACACACCAAACCAAGTTCCTCTCTGAAGCAGCGTTTCCAACTATTGATGCTTCTATGCCCATTGTCAAAAATAATGCCATTTCTGGTTTTCCAGAGAGCCCAGCAGCCAGTGATCAAAATCTCTCTGAACACATTGTTACCAAAGTCTATTCTTCCTTGTAGGATCATATCTAGAGGATTGAGGTTCAGGTTCCAGGCCATGGAAATAGTTGCCCAATAGTCACTGCTGAAAGTGCATTCAAAGAAAAGATGCATAACAGTTTCTTCACAGTTGTGGTCACATAAGACACAACTATAGTCATCAAGATTTCTATTTTTTCTCCTTAGAATGTTTCTTGTATTCAATCTATCTCTCAGGAGTAACCAGAAAAAAGAATTTCTAACTTCTGTATTTTAAAGAACCCCAAGAATAAAGCTAGCTGTCATAGGCTTCAGTATCCCAAGTGCTTCACTAAATTAGATTCTGGGCTTCTGCAAGTTGGTTGGCAGCTAAAAGTGGTAAGGGCAGGGGACTGAAGATTCTATCAAGTTGGTTATTTAGGAAGAACCTCACGGAACCCTTTGGTTTCCCGATGAAAGAATAAAGTTGTGGGAACTTGTCCTTCAAGGGTTGATCAATCCAGATATCAGTCCAAAAATGCGCTGAATTACCTCTGTTGGGATTGCAATGTGTAAAGGTTTGGAATTTCTCAAAGAACTTCATGATATCTTTCCACCAAATAGAGCCCACAGGAGATCTGGCATGTGGTGGAGTGTTTTCATTTGAATAAAGTTTACTCCAGGTTAGAGTCACCCAAGGGACATTAGCTCTATTGTAGAATTTGTCCAGAAACTTCATAAGAAGAGCATCATTGTGTCATTCTATATCAATAATCCCAAGGTCACCTTGACTTTTTGGTTTGCAAGCAACCTTCCAAACAGCTAGACAATTGCCCTTTCTGTTTATATCACCCTTGCTCCATAAACAGTGTTTTCTCTAAACATCAATTTGTTTGGTGACCTGTGGAGGTAATTTCAAGCTGCACAAATAAAAGGTTGGCAGGGCTGAAAACATAGAATTGACCAGAAGGAGCCTCCCACTGTAATTTAGAAATTTATTGATGCCAGAAAGCCTTCTTTCCACTTTGTTAAGGAGAGGAGAAAACTAATTAATAGTTGGTTTTGTAGTTCCAAGAGGGAGACCAAGGTAGGTGAAGGGCATCTCACCATGTCTGCAACCAAAGGTGCGAGCAAGATGATTGGCTCTATCAATGCTCATGTTGATAGGGACCAAATTGGACTTGGAGAAGTTGACATGGAGCCCGGTTGAATCAGCGAAAGTTCTTAGCAACCCTTTGAGATTGAACAAAATTCTTGCATCACCCGGCAGGATGAGCAGTGTGTCATCAGCATACTGTATAATTGGAAAGTCACCTCCAAAGGAGTCACTGAGAGGGTGTCTGAGAACACCAGTCTGCCAAGCTCTGTTGATCACAGTTTGTAGGAGGTCAGCAGCCAGTACAAATAGTAAGGGGGAGAGGGGGTCCCCTTGTCTAACTCCTCTTTTGCACGTGAAGGGCTTTCCTGGGTTGCCATTGAGTAGGATATAAGATGTTCCAGTGGTGAGTAGGTTTTGGATCCAGCTGATCCACTTGGTTGAAAAGCCCTTGTATTTCATAACCTCAAGAATGACAGGATGTTCAATTTTATCAAAGGCTTTCTCAAAGTTTAATTTCAAAATCATAATCTCCTTTTTTGATGATGGCGAATATGAAGGAATTGAAAAGACCATGCAAGACAGTCCTAAATAGTTCTCCCTTTGATGAAGCCATACCGATTGGAATGAACCAGATAAAGGATTGTACCTTGTGACCTCATAGATAGAATTTTGGTTATGCATTTAAGAGAATAGTTCAGCAGTGATATGGGTCTGTAGTCATTGATATTTTCTGGATTATCCTTCTTTGGAATAAGAGCAATAATTGAAGAGTTGATACTTGTCGAGTTAACATTGTTGTTGCAGAAGTCATTGAATAACCTAAGGAAATATTCCTTGATAATGTTCCAACATCTTGTAATGAAGAAGCCATTGAACTCATCAGGTCCAGGTGCATGACTGTTTGGTAGGTCTCTTATCACCGATTCAATTTCTTCACTGCTATAATTTGTGTCTAGGTGTGACAGATCATGTGAAGTGATGAGCTCACTAAGATTGTAGCTGATACCTGTGAAATCACTTACTCCCATTCTGTCCTTGTAGGCTGTCCAAAGAAGATTAGCTTTTTGTTCATGATCTGAGATGTAATTTCCTTCGTCATCTGCAAGACTGACAATGAAATTGCTTTTATGAACTAAAGTAGACATGGTATGAAAGAAATGTGTATTCTCATCACCTAGCTTGACCCATCTCACTGTATTTCTTTGTCTCCAGTAATTCTTCTTTGATGTCATCAGTGTGTCAAGATGACTTTTTACTAGATTTCTAAAAGAGGCCTCTAATCTTAATAGACATCTCTGATCTTCCAGACCATCAAGAAGCAGCAGAACTCAGTTGCAATTGTGAATTAGCTTATTGAGGTTAGACATTCTTACTCCATTTTTTGAGGCCATATCTGGTCTGCTTGAATTTATTTGCCAAGTTTTTTGCAGCATTGGCAAAGAAAGCACAATTGTTCCAATGGAGACTGACAATATCATAGAAGCCTAGATGATCAGCCCAATAGTTCTCAAATCTGAATAATTTCAATTTAGGAATGCTACTCATGATGTGCACAACATATGGCATGTGGTCAGAGATAGGCTTGGAAAGAGGTGGAACATAGGTGCCAGGGAAGTTCATTGCTCAATTTGCAGAGGTGAAGACCCAGTCAAAAGTTTCACTAGTAGAGGGTCTTCTTGCATGTTGCTCTAGGTGAAACTTCTACCACTGAAAGGTATCTCTACCAGGTCTAGATCAGATATAAGCTCATTGAACATAAACATTTCATTGGTGTCTCCTCTTGGTTTGTTCCTGTTATCTGGGCTTCTAATCAGATTGAAATCACCTCCCAGTAGCCAATCATCAAAGTTAATGGTGTTGAGGTTCATCAACCAATTGACAAAGCTTTGTTTTTGTGCAGGGTTGGCAGGTCCATAAATGTTGGTGATATAGAAGACTTTATGATCTATTTTGCAAGTAAGTTTAACTGTAATGGCATAGGAGTTGGTCTGGATAATGACTCCATCAAAGACACTACTATTCTAGATCGTCAACAGACCACTAGAAGCCCCAAGAGATGGGGAGAAGGCAAAATGATCCAAACTCTTTGGACAAAATTTTTTGATGTAATAACTGTCAAAACGTTCTCTTTTGGTTTATTGTAGGCATAACACTTGACAGGCACTTTCAGTGATCTTTCCCCTAATGGCATCCCATTTATCTTGTGAATTTATGCCTCTGACATTCCAGAACAAAATTTTGTTAGACCTATTGCTATTTACTGGACAGTTTGTATCCATAAAAAACATGTTAAAGGAGAGATAAGTGGTTTAGACCCAGAGGGAATAAACATCCACATGCCACATTTATCATGATACATGTAAACAAGAACACAGATTGAGCATGGCCATCAGATAAAGAGATAAACTTTAAACAAGCTGGCACAAGTGTGACACAAAACATAACCCACATAACTGAACTTTGGATAAAGTAACTTAAGGGTTTTGACCACAACGAGACAGTTATAGCTCCTAAGGGTAATGGGACACCAAATAGGGGAGTACATTTTATTCAACCAACACACATGCTGCTGAGAGGAGCAATAGACTTGAACTAAAATAAAAGGCACCTTCGATGAGATAGGTGCAACCACAGACTGCATAGGCAAACTATTCATCTATGTCATCAACTTCCATCAGGGCTGTAGAGACAACCATAGGTTGTATCTAGAGAAAGCCTTCACCAATGCCTTGTAGGACCTGCTTGGAGAGATGTGGGGCGACCTCGGTGCCAGGGGTGCCACCACAGCTAGAGGGACTGGTTCTGCAATTTCCTGAGTTTCCTCAACAGTTTTCTTGGTCTTCTTGTTGTGCTTGGGATTCTTGCTCTTCTTTTGTGCAGTGGACTTGCCCTTAGACTTGTTGTCTTTGTACTTCTGAGAACTATCAGCACTCTTGAAGCCCCCTAGCTTTTCAGACACCCTCTTGCTGCGCCTTAAGAACTCATCATCTAACTTCTCTAGGGGCTTAACCTTCTTCTTCTTGACAGACCCAAAGATGGGTGGGGGCACCTCAAGTAGCTCCAGGTCTGAGTCATCTTTTTCCTGCATGACTAGTTCAGTGTTCTCTTCATGCATCATCATTTCTTCATCTACCACAGGGTGAGTTGCTTCCATGTCAGCATCCTCATCTAGGTACTGCAGGCCAATCCTTTCTAGTGCATTGCCACCTAGCTGAGGAAACAATATAAAAGCAAGATGGACAAGGATAGCTTTATCAGTAAAGTAAGATGGTATGATAGTATTTTCATCAATATGCAAAAGATTGAGATGCCTCAGAAAAATAGGGGATGGACTACCAGGAAGTGAGTAATATACCTGCTTGATCAGTGAAGGAATCACTAGGATCAAAGGATCAGAGGAAGAGTCAGGTCCCACAATAACAGATTTGAGCTTTGGAGCAATTTTCTGAATGAGGCTTGGGGCTTGAACCATTGGTGTAGTAGATTGGGCATTGCTAGTAATTCCAGTAGCCTCTGTGCCAGCATTGACATCCACTATAGCAGGAGCAATAACCTCTTCCACAGTAGCAACCTCTAGGATGTATTCATTGTCCACACCTTTGGCTATCAAGTCAACCACATTTGCTTCAAAACGGCCAGTAGGGATCTGAGGCTGATAGTTGTCATCACCCAGGGGAGCCAAGTGCTGCTGTCAGTGTTTCGATGGGCCACCACCATCCACGTTCACGGCTGATCCACCAGTTGATCCATCAAGAGTTGCAGCAGATCCATTAGGCAAGGACAGGCCCATCCAGTGGGGAGCCTATGGAGGAATGGGATGCAGAGGCCCAGTTGTGACATAGGCCTCCACAGGCTGCCTACTTGGCACCACTCTTTGCTTCAAAACATAACATGGCACCGTTCAAGACTTTCCATGAGGTGGTAATCCGGCATTAGCCTTGACAGAACCCAGGATTTTTGAATCACCATTCAGATAAACTTTAGCAACCACCCTAGCAAGATTGTTAGGTTCATGCTAGTACACAAGCATTCCAAAACCAGCAATAGCTTTAGCAATGTTGGCAGAATTTTTTAGATCTTCGGGAAATCCAACTAACATGACCCAGGCCTCTCTATCAAGATCGAAAGTGGGAGCATTATCCAATTCTTCATGCTTAACCACTCTCATAGAGTACTGACCAAAACGAAATACCGGACCAAGAAAATGCTCTCTATCCAAGACACTGTAGAATCTGACATAAGCATCTCCTAGAGGGCAGGTGCAGATTTCTTTTGTGTGAACCTTGTGAATGTCGTGGAAGAAGTGTCACAGTGCAGTCTGGACCTCCCCGAAGTCCTCCTTGTCCACCGCCGGCTGCAACTTCACGATCGCTTGGTCCTCGTTGCCCTAGGAGTAGCAGCAGGTCAGGTAGACCTCATAGCGGAGGAGAGGATTTTTCACTGGCAGCAGGGAGAATCCTTCTGGAATCAAAGGGAGGGGATCCACCGACCAATTGGCCATGGTCGATGGTGGGGGCTCGGTGGAGAGAGTGGGGGAGGCGGTGGTGGAATGGTGGTGGAAGAAGGGAGGACGGAGGGTTTGAGAGTGGCCCCCCGTATTTAAGCCACCAGCAACCGGCCCTTTAGCTTCTAAACGGGAAACCACCCAAAAACGCCATTGCTTTCTCATTTTGGACAGGCAGAATGGGGAGGTTTGACCGTAATTGTAACATGATTTGCACCTTACCGTTTGGGTGCACTCCTTCCAAAAGTGGGCAAGGCCCAGGCAGTTGAAATAGTGATTAGGCCGGGAGGAAATGTTGGCTTCAGTTATGGGCCTCGAAAAAACTGGAGCACGAGCAGTTGCTGCAGGGCCATTTGAATTTGAATTTTCTTTGATTGCCTCCTGCGATAACTACGGCAGTTTCAGGATCCTGCCCGTTGGTAGCCACCGAAGAACACGCCTTGGAACTTTGAACAGGGGAGGAGATAGGATTGGCCTTAGGAATAGAGATCGGCCTAGAGGGAAATCTCTCTTCAAGATCACGATAATTATCAAAATGATTATCAGGATAGATCAACCTCTGAAAAGCCGGGCGTTTTTTTTGATAGGGTTAGAGCGAGCCACTTCGGCATAGCACAAATTGGCATTCGATCTAGACTTAGCCCCAGCAGTGTCCATTCAGCAGCTTGTTCATGTAACCACAGGGCATAATCTCTCTTCCAATCAGGTCCACCATTACCCCAGAGGTGGAAAAAAGCAGTGAAAGATTTGCAGGAGAAACTTTTAAGTTTTTAAACCATAAAGCCAACATTTTTTGTAGGAAACAGAGAAGCTGAACATCCAACTGGAAAGATGTAAAACATTGTAATCTTTTGCAGTTCCCCCAAGACAAAATTGTAACATAAGGCCAACTGAACCTTCATTGAGTCTAATTGCCGATCACCAAAGCTCACCACAAGGTGAAACGCCGACTTGGTGGGGATGTTGGGGGTACTCACCGAGCAACCAAAACGATCAGAGACCGGCGAGGAAAACTTGATCCCATCTTCGAAGGAGAGATCCGAAAGCCCCGCCATAGTTGGAGGAGGCGAGGATCAGAGCAGGGAGAAGGAGTCATGGTTGGAGGTGGAGGAGCGAGCGAGGAGGGGGGGTGTGGGCTGGGGAGGAGCGTTTCCATATACGATATAGGCTTAAATTGCAATACGCAAGTACCGCTATGTTGAGGCCTGCAGAACCAGAGAACACATGGCAGTTGAGTATTGTTTACAAGCCAGCTCTGAATCCAAATAAAAAAAAAGCACGGGAGCGCTCCGTGGGCCGGGTGGATGCCACGCTGCCTACAATGGGCCGTATCGGATGTAGTTTGCCAGCGGATAAGTTTGATTTTGAGTCCACCTCGGAGTCGGTCGGATCAGCCATCATGCTGGGACTCTCTTGCACGTTTTTCTTACTCTGATTTATTAAACTCTCCCCAGGCTCGTTTTTGAACTTGATTGACTACCATATAATTTTGGTTCATCTCTTATATCCTGCAAAAAAAATCCATAGCATCACCACCCTTTCGACTTTCGTCGCATGGCGCAGGCAGGCACGTCTTTCATTCTGCACAGGTACGTACTACATCACATTTGAACCATCCCGATTCTTAATTACTTCATCTCGTTTGTCTAATAGTTGTTATATATATATATATATATATATACACACACACACACATATATATACGGTACACGCTCCAATCTCCTGCCTTCAATTCCTTAAAAAAAAAACATACGTGCTGTTACATGATACATGCGTCCATGTGTAGTAATTAGTGTATTTAATTTCTGCTTATATATTTCTTTATTCAACAAGTGCCACACGGTGCTAGCCTTCCGGTTTCACTATGTACAGAGGCCAAGAATTTGCTATAGCTACCTACCTAGCTTATAAAACTCTCACCACATATATATAGGATCAGTTGTGTATTGCCTGACGTTTCGTGTGTTGTATTAATTTGTGACTGATCTGAACTTTTTTTGTAGATATTCATACATATAAATCTTTCCTAGTTTATTTTTTGTATGTACTAATAGGTACAGTAACGAGTAGCACACAAAAATCTCACAAATCGTCGATTAATTATCGATGGATGTACGCCTTCAGCACAAGCAGAGTACTCCACAGGCATCATCTAGCATGAGATCCATTACCATTACACCGGCTTACAAGGGTCCACGACGACTGGCATTCAGAATCCGGCGGCGAGGCTTCACCTTCGAGGGAAGCCCGAGCCTACTGATCATCGACCGCTACGGCGTCTGGTCCGTCACCCACCGCCGCTACATCCGCAAGACGCGCTACCGCCGCTTCCGCGACCTCAACAAGGAGCTCCAATCCATCATCAAAGACTACAAGAAGCTGGTACGCAGGTTCAAGATAAACCAGTGGCCGCAGTACAAGCAGGACGATGAGCTCAGGTCCCTGCGCCGCAAGCTGGCCGACTTCTATTGGACCGTCATGCCGGAGGAGGTCAAGGCAAGGATCGTGCTCTTCTACCGTCACTGGCGGCGGCAGCAGCAGCAGGGGCGCCTAAACTGTTTCGCTGCCGCGGTAGTGGTGGTGGCTCTGGAAGGTTTCGTGCTGCTCAGTCTGGTGCTCATGGGATTCTTCAGCCTAAGGGTTAGACTGTTCCTGGGCTTGGGTTACCTTGCTCTGGTGTTCCTGCTAGACAAGGCCGGAAAGGAATATGGTCTCTGATGCTCCGTTTCTCTATAGTCTACTGAATCGCTTTCGGTGCCATTGATCGATAGATATTATCTGCCTGCACCCGTTTTGACAATAATATATATGCTAGGTTAGCTGTTCTTTGTACTGGTTTAATCTCTATCTTCACTGTTATTAAAAATTAAAAAATAAGGTTTCAACTACTGTCAGACAACCTCTGATTTGATTCACTAGCGCAACTCTGATGATGATAAGAATGCTTAATCGAAGAAGTGAACTAATAAATTATTTCTCACTGACAATCAGAGTTGCTAGGTTAGCAGTTCTTTGTACTGGGTTAATCTCTATCTTTACGGTTATTAAAAATTTAAAAAAAAAAATCAACTACAGTCAGGGTCCAACTCTGATTTGATTGGCTAGCGCAACTCTGACGATAAGAATGCTTAATCGAAGAAGTGAACTAATAAATTATTTCTCCTTAGTTTGTCTCAGGCTGGATACTTTGTAATCCTAGTGCTGCGATTTATATAGCTCCCTTTGTTTAGCATTCTTTTTCTTTCTTTGCCTCTTGCCTTCTGTTGTAAGTATTCCCTTTCCTGTATTCTGGAGTTTTTTGCTCTTGTTTGGTTTTATAAAAGCTCTTTAACACCATGGGGAACTCCACCATGGTCTTTTGTGTCAAAAAATAAATTATTTCTCACTGACGATCAGAGTTGCGCACAGACAAAACCAACAGAGAATCCACCTAGAGCATACAAGACTGAAGTTTTCCTGTCCAGTTCCACAAGTAGTACAGCAAATCATATATATGAAAAACTCCGTGATTCAATCTCAAACTTCGGACAGAGGATGACAAAGGAGTTAGTGAGCTATCCTTAAAGAACCATAGCCCAATTTCTACCCAATCTCCGGGAAATTTCAGATCGAGCCAAGAACACGAAAAAGTCCCCCAAAACGAAAATCGTTGATTTCTTCGTGCTTGAGTCGATTCAATCAAATTAACTTTTATGGTAGCTACAACTCATGCCATAGCACGAATCAACGCAAAAAGAATAAACCGAATTGGACTCAAGTCAACGCGTCTGATGTCAACGCGTGTCCGACCACCGCCAAGCTTGACGCCTTCGCCTTCCTTCCTGACTCGACCAACGCCATCTACATCTCCCTTGTAGATGCATGTCCGGCCTCCGCCAAGTGCCACGACGCCATCGTCCTCCTCCTTGACTTGGTCGACGCTGTCTTCATCACCCATGTACTCTTACGCTTATCGATGTCCCCAAGTGTCAGCCACCACAGCTAGTCACCCCGCCTCCTGGTCCCTCGGTTCAAGCCTCGCGTCAGTCCTTCATCGCTTCCATCGGCACAGCACGTCTCTAATTGACCTTCACCTCGCCTCCGAGTTCCACACCTGCACACCACAAGCCAAGAGACATGTTGCACAACCCAACTCACGCCATGCTTAGTTCACCGACTCAACTCTAGACGCAAGTCATGTTGATAATCACTCATCACAACTGAATCACAAGGGCACGTATCAACCTTGTGTTCACACTTTTTCTTTCTTTGCCTCTTGCCTTCGGTTGTAACTTGTAAGTATTCCCTTTCCTGTACTCTAGCATTTTTTGCCCTTGTTTTGGTTTTATAAAAGCTCTTTAACACCGTGGGGAACTCCCCCAGGGTCTTCTGTGTCAAAAAATAAATTATTTCTCACTGACGATCAAAGTTGCGCACAGAAAAAAACCATCAGAGAATCCACCTAGAGAATATACAGGACTGAAGTTTTCCTGTCTAGTTCCACAAGTTGTACAGCAAATCATATATATTAATAATTCTACACTAGAGCTGGCGTCCAGACGCCGGCGCTTGCTCCGTGTCGCATACTATGCCCGATCGGATTTGCATGCTCCGTTTCCCGCATGCACGTCAGGATTGCTCGCGCTTACACTGTTTCACGTGCGCATGCAGGCACCGTCCGTGCATGCGGAAATCCACATGCACCACGTGCGAATGCAGTGCCGCGTGACTTTGGCTATCCCGTCCAAGAGTATATGCTTGAAAACATGAAACACTAGCGACATGAAAACACTTGATGCAACAGATGTCTGAAACAGTTGCAACATTTAGAACACACACTTATAAAATATGTGTGAAACATGCAACATCCAGATAAAACACCACCTACAACACACATTTAAAACAGATGAAACATTTTGAACAGACGTTTGCAACATATATAGCCATTGCAACATACGAAACATCCGAATCTACTTTTACAACATCCATATAAAACACTTGCAACGTACCTCTGAAACAACTGAAACACTTGGAAGATACGTTTGCAATATGCGCTTTTAGTGCGACATCTCCTTGCTAAGGTCGCGCGTCGCGCAGCAGTGACCTTCATGGTGGGGAACTATGGTAGAGACAACAAGCTCTGGTTGGTGGTGGCATGACTTCCTGTGCCGTGGTGTCTTCGACCGACCACGGGAGACGATGTCCCAGCCGGCAACGACCTTCTCCTAGTGGCGACAGGGTGGTGGCAGCGAGGTGCATGTCGTGGCCGTGACGGACGTGGTGGAGTGGGGCACAATGGTGGATGGGGGCACAATGGGGGATTTAGCGCAGCACTGCAGAAGACGCCGTTTGGCGTGGGATGGGGGGCATGGCCGGTGGGGGATGGAGGGGTCGGTGAGGCATAGTCGGGCGGGCGGATGGCGTGGTGAAGCTGTGATAGGCGAGGTGAGGGAAAATTTCTATCGTAGGGTGTTGTATTTTTTGGGTGCAGTAGAGAGTAGAGAGATGATGAGAGAGAGCGTAGAGGGGAGCAGGCCAGTTGCCGGTTGGGTCGGACCGCCGATGTGATGCAGCAGGGAATGAAGGAGGAAGCTGTGTGATTATTGGACTTGTTGAAGAAGAATAGAGAAGTGGGGAGAGGCAAACACCAACCAACAGTTGATATATGCCATGTTCCAGATTCAATACAACATTGGGAAGGCTTGGATCCTTAAGTCACAATAACAGTACTACCACAAATGTGACAATGACTACTCATTCACTTTAATATAACTAGTTATAGCGGAATAGCTGGTTGCAACCTGCACATACTACTTGGCGCCGGCACCTGGAGCTGCTAGCACCCTTGGGCATCGATATTAGCGAACGCCTCCGCCAGCCGTGGCAGGACATTGAGCAGCGCAATCCTAAATCTGGCGGAGCATGGCCGCTCCCTACCACCCTCGGTGGGATTCCCCTCCTGGTCGAGCGTGCCGACAGGGCAACCATCCTGGTACGCCTCGCATGCCCGGATCACACGCTGCCCACGGCAGCAGAAGTGGTCTCTGACAAACCCCTCGAATCCTGCCGGCGGCCGACGCAAGAGGTGGAGCATGGTCTGGAGGCTTTGCAGGAAGGTGCTCTCACTATACGGGAGCTCGTTGCGTTGACCCATGGCTGAGCTGGCTCGTTGTAGTAGGGCTGAGCGGTGAGCACGAGGCCCTGGATGGAGACGACGACCTGGAGGATGGTGGATGCGTCCGGCGACCATAGCTCGGCTTCGTGTTGGCCGCCAAAGGTGTTGAGCAGGCTCAGGCACACTGTGCCGGAGGGGTAGAGGTTAGGGTTCACGTGGAGGCCGAAGGAGCGGTAGTGTACGAGTGGCGGCTCGGCTGGGTACGACGGCGGTAGCTGGAGGTCGAAGAAGAAGAGCCCGTCGTGGTACGGTGTCCCGCTCGCTCCCACCATCACCGCTCGTAGAATGTCCATGTGGTCCTCGAACACACGCACGTAGATAGTATATGCATGCATGTACGACCAATTAAACCTTTTAGATATATAGATAGACATACATGCTCAAATATATACCTAGCTGTTAATTTGTGAGTTTGGTGATGCCTTGGGTTTACTGTATTCAAACGTACCTGGCAAGTTGTTGTTCTCAAGAATTTTCCGTTCTTTCTGCACCCTTTTTGTCCACTTCCTTCCTCCACCTGTGCCCTGCAACTCACCAGCAGTTTGCAAAAAAAACTAATTAGCAGTGAATACTAATAACACATAATATGACAGATCACTGACTAATAACACATAATAGAGTTTGAACTTTGAACCAATGCATGGAAGCGATGATAATTTATGAATAGCAAATACAGTGGTAAAAGTAACTAGACCATCCTATTTCTTGTGGGTACAAGTTTCATTGGATAAAGTTTCATTGGGCGCCGGCAGAAGCAGCAGCTGGCTCGCCACGGCGAAAGAAGCACCGGTCGCCCGCGGCCCAGTGTGTGTACTCCTCCAAGAGTTTGCCGGGGCAGAAGAAGGTGAGGTCGCTAGAATCAACAAGTTTCCCTAGGGTATTTTTGTTTCCCTAGAAAATTTTCACTACCCTAGGGATAGTTTGTTTCCCTAGGATGCTGTTTCAAAACTCTAGGGAACCATACCTTTCCCTTGGATCTGGCTTGTTTTCGTCGGGAGAGATTGGAGACAGTGATTCGGTCGATGCCACCAGAGTGTACAGGTGCCAGCTTTCCCTTGGAAAACACCAAACTCTAGGGATATATCTCTGGGCGCGCTAAAAAATTTGGACAGCAAAAGTTTCGGTGGCCTGAAAAATCCCGCGCGCTCTCTCTGTGCACAGCTAGGCCCACCTAAGCCTTATCAGTTTATATTCCTCCCGTTTCCTCTTTCACATTATCACTTCCTTCTCAGATCCACTTCTGTGTTCTTCCTCTTCTCAGATTCAAAGCTCCGCGCGGCAGCATATGGAGATCATGGAGTCCTGGCCTTCCCTCAAGTTCATGGTGTATCAGGTACTTCCCCTTCCTTGATCTAGGCCTCACCTTCCATGGCAGCCTAGGCTCCGCATTGCTGTGGTGGGCTGTTGCGTCGCGTGAGCTCCACCTTGTTATCAACCAGCAGATGGTGAGATTGTGAATAGATTCTGCTTGCTGCTAGCATGCTACTGTCGTCTCCGCCACAGAAACAACTATTTTAGATTTGTATGAGTATTGCGTTATGATTTTTGCTTCCAATTTGTTATTTATTTCTGTGGAATGGCTTCGATTTAGTCCGTCCTTCTGCTGTTTTTAGTATATATATATAATGCATGTATCTGTTCCTTTGTAACAATCGTATTTATTGTACCAATGATGATTGTAAGCTGTAACAAATAAGTCGTGTAATTTCAATCGCAAGGAATGAACGCAGTTGTGGATATTGGATTCCAAGCAATAAAAATTGTTCCGGATGAATTCTTCTTGTTATCAATGCAAATTGAAAAATTGATTGAAACAGAAATAAAAAAGTAAATGAAAAACAAAATGCAGCATATCAGTTTCCCTAGGATGCGAAACCGTAGGGAAAGACTCTTTACGAGCACAGGTGCATGTCAGGTGAGTTGGTTTCCCTATGGTCTAGGATTCCTAGAGAAAATTTGTTTCCCTAGGGTTCTCATGAAAACCCTAGGGCACATTCTCTTTCCCGTCGAAATCCTCCCTACAAATCTTTCCCCACGAGAATTCCTAGGGAAAACATTTCCCTAGCGTTTTTTGAGTCTTTCCCTAGGATTTGAACTCTAAGGAAACACGTAGATTGTAGTAGAAGACTCTGCTGGTTCGCCGGCGCGGATTCCGCCTCCAGCTGCGACGACGACGCGACCCAGTAGACGAGCACACACGTCGTCTCCACCCTGGACACGGTGCCCTCACCATGGCTGCGCTTCCAGTTGCCCTTGAGCCACCGCGACGCCCTGAAAACCCCCGGTGGGCCACCGACGCGCTGCCCCCGGTAGAACTCCTTGTCCTCCGAGCCGTCCTTGTTCACGGTCGCCGTCTTCCTCCACAGCTCGGCGGTGTTCCCCCTGCGACACTGCACTTGGCGCCGTCGTCGAACACCACGTCGACGTCGACGCACAACTCCACGACCCAGCCCAGCCACGCTCCCGCATCCGCCCCGGCGTCGGTTGGTTTTCTCTACCGGTATTTTAAAAATCTCAG
The DNA here is from genome assembly GCA_022457205.1 of Saccharum spontaneum. NCBI lineage: Eukaryota > Viridiplantae > Streptophyta > Magnoliopsida > Poales > Poaceae > Saccharum > Saccharum spontaneum. The sequence goes on along the minus strand of CM039609.1, from coordinate 44,440,483 downwards.
TGGTCACCGATAAACGGGAATATCGGATATATCGGAATTTTATCGGCAATAGAAATAAAATTTCGGAAGAAATTTAGACAAAAAATGACTCATTTTGTTTAGGAAAGCACATAGATCATTTCTAAACAATCTGATATATAAAACTAAATAAAACATATTATCAATTGCTTATTCAATGAGGAGAGCAGTGACATGGTTGGAGCGTGCTGAGTATGTTGCGGCGGTGGCAACTTGAACTTAGAAGAGAAGAAGAGAGAAAATTAAATATAGATTAAGGTTAGAGTATTGAGTGGACTTTGGCATCTATTTGAATGACAAAATTTTAAAAATATGAAAATTTCGGACGATAGATGAAAAATTTCAGACCCAGCTAGCAAATGGGATATCTCGGAAATTTCGAATTCTACTGGCCGATATTTTTTTCCATGCGGTTGACACGACGTAGTCTCCAACACAGAACTCGCCGCCGGCGCATCGCACTGGCACCTCTGCGGGCGACACGGCCCTAGCAATGACAGCCGGCGCCGCGTTCTCGTCGTTGCGGTTGCCATCTGGGGAAGGCAAGCGGGCTAGGTCGAGCTCGGTGGCGGCGCACATCACCATCCCCAGCTGGCCGCCAATGTCCATCGGCGACGCCACAACCATGCTGGGTTGCATGAAGCTCCGGTCGACCACACGTACGTCGCTGGCGTTCACGGTCATCTTGCTGCCGTGGAGGCGCCGCACAAGGACCTTGTTAGGCCCTGGTCTGCCCTTCCAGAGGACCACCCCGCAGTGGTTGCCGTCGGCGGCCGCCGCCCCGCCGCCAGGTTCAGGACCGTGACAGTGTCTCCTCGGCAGATAATCTGCCCAATTGCGTCCTCATATGCCATTGCCGGCCGTCGTGTGTTAGTTGTTGGATCAATCAATCCAATTGCTTGTTTTGGTTTAAATAAATTAAATATATAATGGGGTTGTAATTGTGATCTGGGATTTAATAAAAGACGATCTGATGGCTCTCTTTATGGAATTTCATGAGGGAATTTTGCCTTTGAATAGTCTCAACTTTGGTAATTTAATATTATTACCAAAGAAGAAAGATGCGAAAGTCATTCAACAATATAGACCAATCTGTTTGCTGAATGTTTCTTTTAAGATCTTTACCAAAGTTGCGACTAATAGAATATCTACTATTGCCCAGAAGATCATTAGACCAACACAAACTGCCTTCCTCCCAGGAAGAAACATCATGGAGGGCGCAATAATTCTGCATGAGACGATTCATGAACTACATTTGAAAAAGCAAGATGGAATAATCTTTAAAATAGACTTCGAAAAGGCTTACGATAAAGTAAAATGAAACTTTTTACAACAAACCTTAATAATGAAAGGTTTCTCTCATAAGTGGTGTTCTTGGGTGCAGCAATTTACAAAAGGAGGAAATGTAAACATTAAATTGAATGACCAACTTGGTTCCTATTTCCAAACAAAAAAAGGACTAAGGCAAGGTGACCCCATGTCACCAATACTATTTAATATAGTGGCAGACATGTTGGCGATACTAATTGCGAGGGCCAAGGAAGTAGGCCAGGTAGAGGGGGTCATTCCTCATCTTGTCCAGGATGGATTGTCTATTCTACAGTATGCGGATGACACTGTGATCTTTATGGGTCATGATGTTGAGAAGGCGATAAACATGAAATTGATTCTAAGCACTTTTGAGCAACTTTCGGGGCTCAAAATTAATTTTCATAAAAGTGAAATTTTTTGTTTTGGTAAAGCGAAGGAACATGAGGTTTTCTATTCGCAATTGTTTGGGTGCGGGGTGGGTAAGTTCCCATTTCGTTACCTTGGTTTACCTATGCACACTAGAAAGCTATGTAATAAAGATTGGCAGTCAATAGAGAACAGAATTGAAAACAAGCTTAGCGGATGGAAAGGAAAGCTGCTTTCAGTAGGAGGTCGACTGGTCTTAATAAAATCAGTGCTCTCGAGCTTACCGATGTTTATGATGTCTTTCTTTGAACTCCCAAAAGGAGTTTTGGAAAAGATCGACTGCTTCAGATCAAGATTCTACTGGCAAAGCGACCATCATAAGCGAAAATATAGATTGGCCAAATGGAAAATTATGTGCCAACCAAAAACACAAGGTGGGTTAGGCATACATAATTTGGATTTACAAAACAAATGCCTGTTAAGTAAATGGCTCTTCAGGTTGCTAAACGAGGATGGCTTGTGGCAAGAATTATTGAGAAATAAATATATAAAAGATAAAACTCTAGGGAGTTGTACCAAAAGGCCCACTGACTCTCACTTCTGGAAAGGACTGATGAATGTCAAAGATAGTTTTATGTCTTTTGGTTCATTCAGAGTAAAAGACGGGTCACAAACTCGTTTTTGGATGGACACCTGGTTGGGAAACCAACCATTAAAAGATAAATTCCCCTCGTTGTTCAACATTGTGAGAAGAAAGCAGGATCCTGTGGCAACGGTTCTTGCATCAGTCCCGCTAAACATTTCCTTTCGCCGTAACTTAGTGGGTAGGAATTTAAGGGATTGGCATCGAATTGTCGCCTCTTTACAAAATATGAACTTGCATGGGGAAAAGGAAGTGTTTGTTTGGGGATTACATTCATCGGGTACCTTTTCTGTTAAATCCATGTATGCTGCACTAATTAACAATGAGGTCAGGGTGTCACAAGATTTATGGCAGATCAAAATTCCTTCAAGAATAAAAATATTCTTGTGGTAGTTAAAAAGAGGTTTCATTTTAACCAAGGACAATCTTGCACGACGAAACTGGAATGGTGATAAGAAATGTTGCTTCTACCACCGTCCTGAAACTATTCAACACCTTTTTTTCCAATGCTACTATGCTAAATTCTTGTGGCGTGCTGTACACTTGTTGTACGGGTTATCTCCCCCATTAGTATAGACGATTTATTTATAAATTGGTCTAAGTCGGGCGATACCACACAGAATTCATTGTTATTAACTGCAGCATCAGCTCTTTGTTGGACAATCTGGTTAACAAGAAATGAAGTGGTTTTTGACAAATGTAGACCGAAAACTTTTTTGCAGGTGCTATTCAGGGGAACCCATTGGCTACGGCAATGGGCAGGACTGCAGCGGCGTGATGATCTACGGGAAAAGTTGACCCTAATTGGGCAGCTTTTGGAGACAGCAGCATTGCACTTCTTTAGCTCCAATGGGTGGTTATCGACTAGGTTTATTGGTCTTCATTAGTCAGAACTCTACTTCCCGCTTTGTTTTCCTTGTGTCTGCTTGTAAGTTTGAGAACCCAGTAGGTTGTGTGCTGGTCGTTGAACCAAACTTTGTAATTTTTGGCCTGATTCTACCCTGGGGTGGATGAAGCCGGATATAATTTATCCATTATCTAAAAAAAAATGGGGTTGTAATTATGATGGCTTACGTACGTGGTTAATCTGGGAGAGTTGGAGTCTCTTCTCGTGACATCTAATTACGAATCGCATTGGTGTTCGGAAATAGTACGCATCGAGTAGCTTTTGGAGGCCGTTAAGAAGGTCCTTTACAACACAAATACAAACCATAATGTTTTTTGTTTTTATTTTTGAATTTTTGTTCTGACAGCTACTGTTGGATGCCTTCTAAACACGCGATTGAGAACACAAAGAAAATCTAGTGTTTCTGATCCATGAAACAGTCGATTCAAATGAACCAAATAAAACTTAACAAAATAATGCAAAAATATTAAACAAACAAAACAAAAAAACAGCCAGATTATTTCTATGAAAGCTAAATTGGAGGATTTCAAAAGGAAACCAAATGAAACGTAAAGAAAATTAAAAAAAGCCAAAAAAAAAACAAATAACTGTTCGAGTATTTCTGACCATTCTTATTTAGAAACAATCAATTTACACCAATTAAAACAGAACTTGCACCCAAACAGGAATAGTAAAATATGGTCTAATAAGATGAAATCTGTAACTCCAAAGCAAGGAATGAACAAATTGGAATACTGCAACGCTGTCAAACTGTAGCACATGCCACCCCTTTGCCGATGCTCGTGGTCGCAGGGCTAAACAAGAGCGTAGCTCGCCTCGGCACCAGATGAGCTGAGCTTGGTCGCCGACGCCACCCAAGAGCTTGTTGGCGGACGATGCCATGCGTCTGCGACAAAAGCCGATGTGCTGCGTGTGCCACCTTCTATGCCCGTGGCCCTCGCACAGCCGAAACGATGTATCAGGATCCTATGGGTTTCCCATTGGGCTGACTTGGTGGGGATGTTGGGGGTACTCACCGAGCAACCAAAACGATCAGAGACCGGCGAGGAAAACTTGATCCCATCTTCGAAGGAGAGATCCGAAAGCCCCGCCATAGTTGGAGGAGGCGAGGATCAGAGCAGGGAGAAGGAGTCATGGTTGGAGGTGGAGGAGCGAGCGAGGAGGGGGGGTGTGGGCTGGGGAGGAGCGTTTCCATATACGATATAGGCTTAAATTGCAATACGCAAGTACCGCTATGTTGGGGCCTGCAGAACCAGAGAACACATGGCAGTTGAGTATTGTTTACAAGCCAGCTCTGAATCCAAATAAAAAAAAAAAGCACGGGAGCGCTCCGTGGGCCGGGTGGATGCCACGCTGCCTACAATGGGCCGTATCGGATGTAGTTTGCCAGCGGATAAGTTTGATTTTGAGTCCACCTCGGAGTCGGTCGGATCAGCCATCATGCTGGGACTCTCTTGCACGTTTTTCTTACTCTGATTTATTAAACTCTCCCCAGGCTCGTTTTTGAACTTGATTGACTACCATATAATTTTGGTTCATCTCTTATATCCTGCAAAAAAAATCCATAGCATCACCACCCTTTCGACTTTCGTCGCATGGCGCAGGCAGGCACGTCTTTCATTCTGCACAGGTACGTACTACATCACATTTGAACCATCCCGATTCTTAATTACTTCATCTCGTTTGTCTAATAGTTGTTATATATATATATATATACACACACACACACACATATATATACGGTACACGCTCCAATCTCCTGCCTTCAATTCCTTAAAAAAAAAACATACGTGCTGTTACATGATACATGCGTCCATGTGTAGTAATTAGTGTATTTAATTTCTGCTTATATATTTCTTTATTCAACAAGTGCCACACGGTGCTAGCCTTCCGGTTTCACTATGTACAGAGGCCAAGAATTTGCTATAGCTACCTACCTAGCTTATAAAACTCTCACCACATATATATAGGATCAGTTGTGTATTGCCTGACGTTTCGTGTGTTGTATTAATTTGTGACTGATCTGAACTTTTTTTGTAGATATTCATACATATAAATCTTTCCTAGTTTATTTTTTGTATGTACTAATAGGTACAGTAACGAGTAGCACACAAAAATCTCACAAATCGTCGATTAATTATCGATGGATGTACGCCTTCAGCACAAGCAGAGTACTCCACAGGCATCATCTAGCATGAGATCCATTACCATTACACCGGCTTACAAGGGTCCACGACGACTGGCATTCAGAATCCGGCGGCGAGGCTTCACCTTCGAGGGAAGCCCGAGCCTACTGATCATCGACCGCTACGGCGTCTGGTCCGTCACCCACCGCCGCTACATCCGCAAGACGCGCTACCGCCGCTTCCGCGACCTCAACAAGGAGCTCCAATCCATCATCAAAGACTACAAGAAGCTGGTACGCAGGTTCAAGATAAACCAGTGGCCGCAGTACAAGCAGGACGATGAGCTCAGGTCCCTGCGCCGCAAGCTGGCCGACTTCTATTGGACCGTCATGCCGGAGGAGGTCAAGGCAAGGATCGTGCTCTTCTACCGTCACTGGCGGCGGCAGCAGCAGCAGGGGCGCCTAAACTGTTTCGCTGCCGCGGTAGTGGTGGTGGCTCTGGAAGGTTTCGTGCTGCTCAGTCTGGTGCTCATGGGATTCTTCAGCCTAAGGGTTAGACTGTTCCTGGGCTTGGGTTACCTTGCTCTGGTGTTCCTGCTAGACAAGGCCGGAAAGGAATATGGTCTCTGATGCTCCGTTTCTCTATAGTCTACTGAATCGCTTTCGGTGCCATTGATCGATAGATATTATCTGCCTGCACCCGTTTTGACAATAATATATATGCTAGGTTAGCTGTTCTTTGTACTGGTTTAATCTCTATCTTCACTGTTATTAAAAATTAAAAAATAAGGTTTCAACTACTGTCAGACAACCTCTGATTTGATTCACTAGCGCAACTCTGATGATGATAAGAATGCTTAATCGAAGAAGTGAACTAATAAATTATTTCTCACTGACAATCAGAGTTGCTAGGTTAGCAGTTCTTTGTACTGGGTTAATCTCTATCTTTACGGTTATTAAAAATTTAAAAAAAAAAATCAACTACAGTCAGGGTCCAACTCTGATTTGATTGGCTAGCGCAACTCTGACGATAAGAATGCTTAATCGAAGAAGTGAACTAATAAATTATTTCTCCTTAGTTTGTCTCAGGCTGGATACTTTGTAATCCTAGTGCTGCGATTTATATAGCTCCCTTTGTTTAGCATTCTTTTTCTTTCTTTGCCTCTTGCCTTCTGTTGTAAGTATTCCCTTTCCTGTATTCTGGAGTTTTTTGCTCTTGTTTGGTTTTATAAAAGCTCTTTAACACCATGGGGAACTCCACCATGGTCTTTTGTGTCAAAAAATAAATTATTTCTCACTGACGATCAGAGTTGCGCACAGACAAAACCAACAGAGAATCCACCTAGAGCAGACAAGACTGAAGTTTTCCTGTCCAGTTCCACAAGTAGTACAGCAAATCATATATATGAAAAACTCCGTGATTCAATCTCAAACTTCGGACAGAGGATGACAAAGGAGTTAGTGAGCTATCCTTAAAGAACCATAGCCCAATTTCTACCCAATCTCCGGGAAATTTCAGATCGAGCCAAGAACACGAAAAAGTCCCCCAAAACGAAAATCGTTGATTTCTTCGTGCTTGAGTCGATTCAATCAAATTAACTTTTATGGTAGCTACAACTCATGCCATAGCACGAATCAACGCAAAAAGAATAAACCGAATTGGACTCAAGTCAACGCGTCTGATGTCAACGCGTGTCCGACCACCGCCAAGCTTGACGCCTTCGCCTTCCTTCCTGACTCGACCAACGCCATCTACATCTCCCTTGTAGATGCATGTCCGGCCTCCGCCAAGTGCCACGACGCCATCGTCCTCCTCCTTGACTTGGTCGACGCTGTCTTCATCACCCATGTACTCTTACGCTTATCGATGTCCCCAAGTGTCAGCCACCACAGCTAGTCACCCCGCCTCCTGGTCCCTCGGTTCAAGCCTCGCGTCAGTCCTTCATCGCTTCCATCGGCACAGCACGTCTCTAATTGACCTTCACCTCGCCTCCGAGTTCCACACCTGCACACCACAAGCCAAGAGACATGTTGCACAACCCAACTCACGCCATGCTTAGTTCACCGACTCAACTCTAGACGCAAGTCATGTTGATAATCACTCATCACAACTGAATCACAAGGGCACGTATCAACCTTGTGTTCACACTTTTTCTTTCTTTGCCTCTTGCCTTCGGTTGTAACTTGTAAGTATTCCCTTTCCTGTACTCTAGCATTTTTTGCCCTTGTTTTGGTTTTATAAAAGCTCTTTAACACCGTGGGGAACTCCCCCAGGGTCTTCTGTGTCAAAAAATAAATTATTTCTCACTGACGATCAAAGTTGCGCACAGAAAAAAACCATCAGAGAATCCACCTAGAGAATATACAGGACTGAAGTTTTCCTGTCTAGTTCCACAAGTTGTACAGCAAATCATATATATTAATAATTCTACACTAGAGCTGGCGTCCAGACGCCGGCGCTTGCTCCGTGTCGCATACTATGCCCGATCGGATTTGCATGCTCCGTTTCCCGCATGCACGTCAGGATTGCTCGCGCTTACACTGTTTCACGTGCGCATGCAGGCACCGTCCGTGCATGCGGAAATCCACATGCACCACGTGCGAATGCAGTGCCGCGTGACTTTGGCTATCCCGTCCAAGAGTATATGCTTGAAAACATGAAACACTAGCGACATGAAAACACTTGATGCAACAGATGTCTGAAACAGTTGCAACATTTAGAACACACACTTATAAAATATGTGTGAAACATGCAACATCCAGATAAAACACCACCTACAACACACATTTGAAACAGATGAAACATTTTGAACAGACGTTTGCAACATATATAGCCATTGCAACATACGAAACATCCGAATCTACTTTTACAACATCCATATAAAACACTTGCAACGTACCTCTGAAACAACTGAAACACTTGGAAGATACGTTTGCAATATGCGCTTTTAGTGCGACATCTCCTTGCTAAGGTCGCGCGTCGCGCAGCAGTGACCTTCATGGTGGGGAACTATGGTAGAGACAACAAGCTCTGGTTGGTGGTGGCATGACTTCCTGTGCCGTGGTGTCTTCGACCGACCACGGGAGACGATGTCCCAGCCGGCAACGACCTTCTCCTAGTGGCGACAGGGTGGTGGCAGCGAGGTGCATGTCGTGGCCGTGACGGACGTGGTGGAGTGGGGCACAATGGTGGATGGGGGCACAATGGGGGATTTAGCGCAGCACTGCAGAAGACGCCGTTTGGCGTGGGATGGGGGGCATGGCCGGTGGGGGATGGAGGGGTCGGTGAGGCATAGTCGGGCGGGCGGATGGCGTGGTGAAGCTGTGATAGGCGAGGTGAGGGAAAATTTCTATCGTAGGGTGTTGTATTTTTTGGGTGCAGTAGAGAGTAGAGAGATGATGAGAGAGAGCGTAGAGGGGAGCAGGCCAGTTGCCGGTTGGGTCGGACCGCCGATGTGATGCAGCAGGGAATGAAGGAGGAAGCTGTGTGATTATTGGACTTGTTGAAGAAGAATAGAGAAGTGGGGAGAGGCAAACACCAACCAACAGTTGATATATGCCATGTTCCAGATTCAATACAACATTGGGAAGGCTTGGATCCTTAAGTCACAATAACAGTACTACCACAAATGTGACAATGACTACTCATTCACTTTAATATAACTAGTTATAGCGGAATAGCTGGTTGCAACCTGCACATACTACTTGGCGCCGGCACCTGGAGCTGCTAGCACCCTTGGGCATCGATATTAGCGAACGCCTCCGCCAGCCGTGGCAGGACATTGAGCAGCGCAATCCTAAATCTGGCGGAGCATGGCCGCTCCCTACCACCCTCGGTGGGATTCCCCTCCTGGTCGAGCGTGCCGACAGGGCAACCATCCTGGTACGCCTCGCATGCCCGGATCACACGCTGCCCACGGCAGCAGAAGTGGTCTCTGACAAACCCCTCGAATCCTGCCGGCGGCCGACGCAAGAGGTGAAACGCCGACTTGGTGGGGATGTTGGGGGTACTCACCGAGCAACCAAAACGATCAGAGACCGGCGAGGAAAACTTGATCCCATCTTCGAAGGAGAGATCCGAAAGCCCCGCCATAGTTGGAGGAGGCGAGGATCAGAGCAGGGAGAAGGAGTCATGGTTGGAGGTGGAGGAGCGAGCGAGGAGGGGGGGTGTGGGCTGGGGAGGAGCGTTTCCATATACGATATAGGCTTAAATTGCAATACGCAAGTACCGCTATGTTGGGGCCTGCAGAACCAGAGAACACATGGCAGTTGAGTATTGTTTACAAGCCAGCTCTGAATCCAAATAAAAAAAAAAAGCACGGGAGCGCTCCGTGGGCCGGGTGGATGCCACGCTGCCTACAATGGGCCGTATCGGATGTAGTTTGCCAGCGGATAAGTTTGATTTTGAGTCCACCTCGGAGTCGGTCGGATCAGCCATCATGCTGGGACTCTCTTGCACGTTTTTCTTACTCTGATTTATTAAACTCTCCCCAGGCTCGTTTTTGAACTTGATTGACTACCATATAATTTTGGTTCATCTCTTATATCCTGCAAAAAAAATCCATAGCATCACCACCCTTTCGACTTTCGTCGCATGGCGCAGGCAGGCACGTCTTTCATTCTGCACAGGTACGTACTACATCACATTTGAACCATCCCGATTCTTAATTACTTCATCTCGTTTGTCTAATAGTTGTTATATATATATATATATACACACACACACACACACACACACACATATATATATATATACGGTACACGCTCCAATCTCCTGCCTTCAATTCCTTAAAAAAAACATACGTGCTGTTACATGATACATGCGTCCATGTGTAGTAATTAGTGTATTTAATTTCTGCTTATATATTTCTTTATTCAACAAGTGCCACACGGTGCTAGCCTTCCGGTTTCACTATGTACAGAGGCCAAGAATTTGCTATAGCTACCTACCTAGCTTATAAAACTCTCACCACATATATATAGGATCAGTTGTGTATTGCCTGACGTTTCGTGTGTTGTATTAATTTGTGACTGATCTGAACTTTTTTTGTAGATATTCATACATATAAATCTTTCCTAGTTTATTTTTTGTATGTACTAATAGGTACAGTAACGAGTAGCACACAAAAATCTCACAAATCGTCGATTAATTATCGATGGATGTACGCCTTCAGCACAAGCAGAGTACTCCACAGGCATCATCTAGCATGAGATCCATTACCATTACACCGGCTTACAAGGGTCCACGACGACTGGCATTCAGAATCCGGCGGCGAGGCTTCACCTTCGAGGGAAGCCCGAGCCTACTGATCATCGACCGCTACGGCGTCTGGTCCGTCACCCACCGCCGCTACATCCGCAAGACGCGCTACCGCCGCTTCCGCGACCTCAACAAGGAGCTCCAATCCATCATCAAAGACTACAAGAAGCTGGTACGCAGGTTCAAGATAAACCAGTGGCCGCAGTACAAGCAGGACGATGAGCTCAGGTCCCTGCGCCGCAAGCTGGCCGACTTCTATTGGACCGTCATGCCGGAGGAGGTCAAGGCAAGGATCGTGCTCTTCTACCGTCACTGGCGGCGGCAGCAGCAGCAGGGGCGCCTAAACTGTTTCGCTGCCGCGGTAGTGGTGGTGGCTCTGGAAGGTTTCGTGCTGCTCAGTCTGGTGCTCATGGGATTCTTCAGCCTAAGGGTTAGACTGTTCCTGGGCTTGGGTTACCTTGCTCTGGTGTTCCTGCTAGACAAGGCCGGAAAGGAATATGGTCTCTGATGCTCCGTTTCTCTATAGTCTACTGAATCGCTTTCGGTGCCATTGATCGATAGATATTATCTGCCTGCACCCGTTTTGACAATAATATATATGCTAGGTTAGCTGTTCTTTGTACTGGTTTAATCTCTATCTTCACTGTTATTAAAAATTAAAAAATAAGGTTTCAACTACTGTCAGACAACCTCTGATTTGATTCACTAGCGCAACTCTGATGATGATAAGAATGCTTAATCGAAGAAGTGAACTAATAAATTATTTCTCACTGACAATCAGAGTTGCTAGGTTAGCAGTTCTTTGTACTGGGTTAATCTCTATCTTTACGGTTATTAAAAATTTTAAAAAAAAATCAACTACAGTCAGGGTCCAACTCTGATTTGATTGGCTAGCGCAACTCTGACGATAAGAATGCTTAATCGAAGAAGTGAACTAATAAATTATTTCTCCTTAGTTTGTCTCAGGCTGGATACTTTGTAATCCTAGTGCTGCGATTTATATAGCTCCCTTTGTTTAGCATTCTTTTTCTTTCTTTGCCTCTTGCCTTCTGTTGTAAGTATTCCCTTTCCTGTATTCTGGAGTTTTTTGCTCTTGTTTGGTTTTATAAAAGCTCTTTAACACCATGGGGAACTCCACCATGGTCTTTTGTGTCAAAAAATAAATTATTTCTCACTGACGATCAGAGTTGCGCACAGACAAAACCAACAGAGAATCCACCTAGAGCAGACAAGACTGAAGTTTTCCTGTCCAGTTCCACAAGTAGTACAGCAAATCATATATATGAAAAACTCCGTGATTCAATCTCAAACTTCGGACAGAGGATGACAAAGGAGTTAGTGAGCTATCCTTAAAGAACCATAGCCCAATTTCTACCCAATCTCCGGGAAATTTCAGATCGAGCCAAGAACACGAAAAAGTCCCCCAAAACGAAAATCGTTGATTTCTTCGTGCTTGAGTCGATTCAATCAAATTAACTTTTATGGTAGCTACAACTCATGCCATAGCACGAATCAACGCAAAAAGAATAAACCGAATTGGACTCAAGTCAACGCGTCTGATGTCAACGCGTGTCCGACCACCGCCAAGCTTGACGCCTTCGCCTTCCTTCCTGACTCGACCAACGCCATCTACATCTCCCTTGTAGATGCATGTCCGGCCTCCGCCAAGTGCCACGACGCCATCGTCCTCCTCCTTGACTTGGTCGACGCTGTCTTCATCACCCATGTACTCTTACGCTTATCGATGTCCCCAAGTGTCAGCCACCACAGCTAGTCACCCCGCCTCCTGGTCCCTCGGTTCAAGCCTCGCGTCAGTCCTTCATCGCTTCCATCGGCACAGCACGTCTCTAATTGACCTTCACCTCGCCTCCGAGTTCCACACCTGCACACCACAAGCCAAGAGACATGTTGCACAACCCAACTCACGCCATGCTTAGTTCACCGACTCAACTCTAGACGCAAGTCATGTTGATAATCACTCATCACAACTGAATCACAAGGGCACGTATCAACCTTGTGTTCACACTTTTTCTTTCTTTGCCTCTTGCCTTCGGTTGTAACTTGTAAGTATTCCCTTTCCTGTACTCTAGCATTTTTTGCCCTTGTTTTGGTTTTATAAAAGCTCTTTAACACCGTGGGGAACTCCCCCAGGGTCTTCTGTGTCAAAAAATAAATTATTTCTCACTGACGATCAAAGTTGCGCACAGAAAAAAACCATCAGAGAATCCACCTAGAGAATATACAGGACTGAAGTTTTCCTGTCTAGTTCCACAAGTTGTACAGCAAATCATATATATTAATAATTCTACACTAGAGCTGGCGTCCAGACGCCGGCGCTTGCTCCGTGTCGCATACTATGCCCGATCGGATTTGCATGCTCCGTTTCCCGCATGCACGTCAGGATTGCTCGCGCTTACACTGTTTCACGTGCGCATGCAGGCACCGTCCGTGCATGCGGAAATCCACATGCACCACGTGCGAATGCAGTGCCGCGTGACTTTGGCTATCCCGTCCAAGAGTATATGCTTGAAAACATGAAACACTAGCGACATGAAAACACTTGATGCAACAGATGTCTGAAACAGTTGCAACATTTAGAACACACACTTATAAAATATGTGTGAAACATGCAACATCCAGATAAAACACCACCTACAACACACATTTGAAACAGATGAAACATTTTGAACAGACGTTTGCAACATATATAGCCATTGCAACATACGAAACATCCGAATCTACTTTTACAACATCCATATAAAACACTTGCAACGTACCTCTGAAACAACTGAAACACTTGGAAGATACGTTTGCAATATGCGCTTTTAGTGCGACATCTCCTTGCTAAGGTCGCGCGTCGCGCAGCAGTGACCTTCATGGTGGGGAACTATGGTAGAGACAACAAGCTCTGGTTGGTGGTGGCATGACTTCCTGTGCCGTGGTGTCTTCGACCGACCACGGGAGACGATGTCCCAGCCGGCAACGACCTTCTCCTAGTGGCGACAGGGTGGTGGCAGCGAGGTGCATGTCGTGGCCGTGACGGACGTGGTGGAGTGGGGCACAATGGTGGATGGGGGCACAATGGGGGATTTAGCGCAGCACTGCAGAAGACGCCGTTTGGCGTGGGATGGGGGGCATGGCCGGTGGGGGATGGAGGGGTCGGTGAGGCATAGTCGGGCGGGCGGATGGCGTGGTGAAGCTGTGATAGGCGAGGTGAGGGAAAATTTCTATCGTAGGGTGTTGTATTTTTTGGGTGCAGTAGAGAGTAGAGAGATGATGAGAGAGAGCGTAGAGGGGAGCAGGCCAGTTGCCGGTTGGGTCGGACCGCCGATGTGATGCAGCAGGGAATGAAGGAGGAAGCTGTGTGATTATTGGACTTGTTGAAGAAGAATAGAGAAGTGGGGAGAGGCAAACACCAACCAACAGTTGATATATGCCATGTTCCAGATTCAATACAACATTGGGAAGGCTTGGATCCTTAAGTCACAATAACAGTACTACCACAAATGTGACAATGACTACTCATTCACTTTAATATAACTAGTTATAGCGGAATAGCTGGTTGCAACCTGCACATACTACTTGGCGCCGGCACCTGGAGCTGCTAGCACCCTTGGGCATCGATATTAGCGAACGCCTCCGCCAGCCGTGGCAGGACATTGAGCAGCGCAATCCTAAATCTGGCGGAGCATGGCCGCTCCCTACCACCCTCGGTGGGATTCCCCTCCTCGTCGAGCGTGCCGACAGGGCAACCATCCTGGTACGCCTCGCATGCCCGGATCACACGCTGCCCACGGCAGCAGAAGTGGTCTCTGACAAACCCCTCGAATCCTGCCGGCGGCCGACGCAAGAGGTGGAGCATGGTCTGGAGGCTTTGCAGGAAGGTGCTCTCACTATACGGGAGCTCGTTGCGTTGACCCATGGCTGAGCTGGCTGGTTGTAGTAGGGCTGGGCGGTGAGCACGAGGCCCTGGATGGAGACAACGACCTGGAGGATGGTGGATGCCTCTGGCGACCATAGCTCGGCTTTGTGATGGCTGCCAAAGGTGTTGAGCAGGCTCAGGCACACCGTGCCGGAGGGGAAGAGGTTACGGTTCACGTGGAGGCTGAAGGAGCGGTAGTGTACAAGTGGCGGCTCGGCTGGGTACGACGGCGGTAGCTGGAGGTCGAAGAAGAAGAGCCTGTCGTGGTACGGTGTCCGGCGAGCGGCGGCGTGGCGGCCGAGCGGGCGGCGGCGCGGGGCGGCGCGGGCGCGGGTGCGGGGCGCTGGCGCGGCCGGCGCAGGAATGCCGGGCGGGCGCGGCGCGGGGCGGGTCGGGCGGGCGTGGCGCGGCGCGGGGCGGGTCGGGCGCAGGCCGGGCGCGGGGCGGGTCAGGCCGGGCGAGCGCGGCGCGGGGCGGCCCGGCGTGGCACGGGCACGGCACGGCGCGGCCGGGCGCGGGTGGGCGCACGTGGACGCGGGGCGCGCGTGGCCCGGCGCGGCCCGGGCGCGGCGGCGTGGGGCAGGCGCGGCTGAAAGAAATGTCCTAGCTGGGCTCGCGGGCAGGTTTATTTACCTGCTTTGCCGAGTGCTCGCAATTCGGCACTCGGCAAAGTTTTTATTTTTTTTAAAAAAATGCTTTGCCGAGTGCCGGCGATTTGGCACTCGGCAAAGCCTTTTTTTTTCGCCGGCACTCGGCAAAGTTTTTAATTTTTATTAAAAATTTTTCTTTGCCAAGTGCCGGCAATCTCGCACTCAGCAAAGAATTTAATTTTTTTTTGCACCAATTTTTTTTTTAAATTACTTTGCGAGTGCCCACGACTTGGCACTCGGCAAAGAATTTTTAGCATTTTATTTTTTTAATTTCTTTGCCGAGTGCCAGATCGCCGGCACTCGGCAAAGTTTTTTGTCGAATGCCGACGATCTGGCACTCGGCAAAGAATTTAAATTTTTTTTGCACCAAATTTTTTTTAATTTACTTTGCCGAGTGCCCACGACTTGGCACTCGACAAAGAATTTTCAGCATTTTATTTTTTTTAATTTCTTTGCCGAGTGCCAGCATCCTGGCACTCGGCAAAGAATTTAATTTTTTTTTGCACCCAAATTTTTTTGCAGCCCTACTATAATATTAAGAGCTATATTTTAAATTTTGGTACATTTTTATGTTTTTTGCTGCACTATGTTAATTTGTATCATTTACTTGAATTTTTTTCGTAAAAAGCAAATTTGAACTGCAGGTGAATGGAATAATGGAATTTAGCCATTCAAAAAATGATATTCATGCTTTTGAGTGTATTATGAGGCGCTATCTAGGAACACACCCGAAATTTCGAACATCATGTTCACGAAACATGGGCACCGAATTGCAGGCGATTTGTTTTTAAACTCTATTAAATACAAACGAAGTCCGAAAATCACAAAAATTACCGAGATGTCATGATATCGCATGTGGAGGCTATGATAAAAAATTAAGAATGTTTCGAGGAAGTTGTGAACACACCCGAAATTTCGAACATTATGTTCACGAAACATGGGCACCGACTTGCGGGCGATTTGTTTTTAAACTCTATTAAATACAAACGAAGTCCGAAAATCACAAAAATTACCGAGATGTCATGATATCGCATGTGGAGGCTATGATAAAAAATTAAGAATGTTTCGAGGAAGTTGTGACGTACTTATCATAGCCTCGAAACATTCTTAATTTTTTATCATAGCCTCCACATGCGATATCATGACATCTCGGTAATTTTTGTGATTTTCGGACTTCGTTTGTATTTAATAGAGTTTAAAAACAAATCGCCCGCAAGTCGGTGCCCATGTTTCGTGAACATAATGTTCGAAATTTTAGGTGTGTTCCTAGATAGCGCCTCATAATACACTCAAAAGCATGAATATCATTTTTTGAATGGCTAAATTCCATTATTCCATGCGCCTGCAGTTCAAATTTGCTTTTTACGAAAAAATTCAAGTAAATGATACAAATTAACTAACTGCAGCAAAAAAACATAAAAATTGTACCAAATTTTAAAATCTAGCTCCTAATACTATAGTAGGGCTTCACAAAAAATTTGGGTGCAAAAAGAAAAAAAATTAAATTCTTTGCCGAGTGCCAAGATTCTGACACTCGGCACAAAAATTCTTTGCCGAGTGTCAGATTTCTGGCACTCGGCAAAGTAATTAAAAAAACTTTGCCGAGTGCCTAACAGCAGACACTGGGCAAAGGATCACCGTTCGGGCTCACCGTTTGTAAGTACGTCTTTGCCGAGTGTAAATCTTTGCCGAGAGCTGGCCTCTCGGCAAAGACTTTCTTTGCCGAGTGTATTTCTTTGCCGAGTGCCGGACACTCGGCAAAGCGATCTTTGCCGAGTGTCTTACTTTGCCGAGAGCGGCACTCGGCAAAGAGCCTCTTTGCCGAGTGCCCGATATTTGACACTCGACAAAACATTTGATACTGGCAAAGATATTATTTCCGGTAGTGTATGTAATACCTATGAAACTATATGAAACACCCAACTAAGACCGGCCTAACTAACATCTCAATAAGTGATGTACTCTATCAACGCGCTGGCCGGCCTATTCGAAAATTGGTAGGTATTATAGATTCCTCGACCCTATCCATGCGTCGCTACATTATTTTCAACGCCAAGCCTGCCTTTAAATATCATCTTGCGCAAAATGGCTTGAATAACTGGTAGCCAAAATCAGAGACACGCCTACATGCTTTTTCAAACTATGCATTACTAAAAAGTTAAGGAAGCTGATAACCAACCTAAATAATTGATGAGGACCAAGTTAGTCTTTTGCAAAACTCTTTGTTTAATTTGTGAGGGCCAAAAATTTTCTCCAATACTATCATGCACTTGGAGTCCTAGGAGACATGCAAGCAGTGTTTATGACTTGCTGGGTTGGCTTTTGTCTGGCTCAAACACACGTGCGTCTAGTGGCTGAATATGTCACGATCGACCCAATAAATTAAATTGTTGCTTTCTAGCCACATAATATACCTTCATTTGTTTTTTTTTAATAATCTCTTCGTGCCAATAACATTATTTTTTCCTCTCCTTGCTGCATCATCCCTGCTTTAATTCAAACATGACATGATCAGAGACTTTATATTATATATTTTATAATACTCCGTACTGGAGTATACGTTACGTACACAAATCCAGGTTTATACATATGCGTGCACATGTATGCATGCACGCTTGGACATGTTACGACGACACGTCTTATTCACCTACTACGTGAATTGATGCGATACATGCATACATCCATACATGTCTCCATCAAGCCTCAACCACTGCTGCTGCTTCGCGCCTTCGCTCTTCACGGGCAGAAGGTGACCTGGTAGTTGCTGTTGCCGCCACACGCATGGGTCTTCATGTCGTTAGGCTGGTGGTACGCGTCGGGGCAGCTCGAGTCCCTGCATACCAGCCCGACGCCGGTGCTGCAGGAGAAGGCCATGCCGAGGTTGAAGCCGTCGATGACCGAGATGTCGTAGAAGTCCTGGTTCCCGCCGATCGTGAACTCGGCCAGCGTCATGGGAGGCTTCCCGGACAGGGTGCAGGAGAGGGCGCCGCCGCAGTCGCCCGTCTGGCAGCTCCCGCTGTTGCCGTTGAAGGAGCAGCCCGTGCGGCCCCAGACTCGGCCGGAGCTGGTGCCCGCCGGCACGTTGATGGTCCACGTCCCGCCCGGGTTCAGCTGCCTGCCCCCGCCGACCGGGGTGGCCGCCGGCCACACCGTGAACCCGCAGTTGTTCTTGATGGTGAAGGTCGCGGCGCTGGCGCTGGCTGCGGAGGCGGCGGCCAGGAGGAGAAGGAGGATCGAGGACGAGGAGGCGGCCATTGATGCTACTATGCGAGCTTCTTTCTTGTGGAACTAGGCGAGCCGCTTGGGAAGTTTGGGAGGGAGCGTGCGTGTATTTTATAGGTGGCCGGTGGCTGGCCGCCCGGAGACGACGATAGATTAGAACTTAGTAGAAAAGTATAAGGTATAGTGGAATGACAAATATGCCCTTGATTGTATACCAGAAAGGAGACTGAGATGCTTCCGAATTGGAAAGTGCCATGGATGCAAGATGTAGATTTTTGTGGCTAACTCTGTCGATGAGCCACTTCACAACTTGTACGGGTATGAACGCACGAAACCGAAAATCCAGCTACAGGAATAAGGACGCCGAAAATCATGTATAGGTTACACGCATGGAGACACAAGAGTTAGTAATTCTACTAAAATCGTAATAATAATTTTCCAAATTTGAACTTATTTTTGCATTGTTTGTAAATCAAAACCATCTCAATTTTCTAATGCAAATTTATTTTGCATCTCGCGTGAAGCCAACAACGTCCTCATCAACCACTGTTCCCTACATGACGTCTAGGCGAAACCATAAAGTCTATTGTCATAGGATAAGGTTGCCACCAATTGTGGCATTTAAACCTCTTTTCTTTGACATGATGAGGAGCTAATATTAGTACTTGGTAGAGAAATCTTTTGCATCTATTATTGCCGTGTTCCGTCTGTTAGACGTTGTGTGAGATATATATTTCGTGCATCTAGATGTGCTGAAAAATCTATCCACTTTGACTGAGACAGCACATTGGTCATACAAGATATTATTGGTTGTTCAATGGATATAACTTCGTCTTGAAGGCCTTGTTTAAAACATGTGTAGTGCTAGCTAGTACAATAGGCACAAGCATGAGCATATGCCCTTGCCGATGGACCGAACATAAGAAAAGATTTTTTTTCGAAAACGTGCTTGCGTGTTGCTTTAAGAGAAAATTAGAGTACGGGTACATGGCTCACTGGCTCTAACGGCGAGGTACCACAGAGGGGCAGCGAGCAAACACTTACAAGAACCACCGGCTTTACGGTGGAGCAACGATGATGTACTTAAAGGAAACAATTGCGCGACTAAGGAGAAGAAACGTCGTAGCTACGTCACTGCGGCGAAGAGCTGCGCGAGTCCCCGGAAGCCCGCAGCGATCTAGGAGTCGCCCTCGTCCCGGATGACGCCTAGCAGCTGAGTCGGCGTCATGCTGTGGCCGTCGAACGTCCTGCGACATAAGAAAAGATTGTATTTTTCTCTGAAAAATTTGGAATGTTTATCACAAGTTGAACACATACGTACATACAACATGGTGAGGATTGTCCTAGTACCATAGAATCATGCGCATACGACATTACAATGCATGTTGAGATGATATTGTGCTATGTTTGTCTACATATACATATGTACAAAATAGCCTTCAATTTCCGCACAAATCTGTAAAATTATGTCCTTGTGGTATAGTGACTGCTGCCAAATTGTGTCCTTGTGCATCCTGAATTATTCCAGATCATGACGAAGTCTTTGGCTCGCAGACAAGTCAGTCCACGAGTCAGCAGTCCACCCTATGCAGACATAGGGCCTGTTTAGTTCCTGAAATATTTTGCGAAATGCTATTGTAGCACATTTTGTTGTTATTTGGTAATTAGTGTCCAATCATGGCCTAACTAGGCTTAAAAGATTTGTCTCATGAATTTCGTCTAAACTGTGTAATTAGTTTTATTTTTTATCTATATTTAATGCTCCATGCATGTGTCTAAAGATTCGATGTGACGGGGAATCTACTGTTATTTCGTAAAATATTTTGGAACTAAACATGCCCCTAAACATGGTGCTGGACTGCTGGTCACCTTCACATGTATGCATCAAAAAAGAATTTCCTCTCTTTCTCAACGTACGTACATATCTGTAAACATTAATTTTCCATAGGATATATAGGAGAGTGTACATACACATACATTCATCAATCCAGCTCAAACAAAAAACTTGGCCGTAACAAAAAAAACTTGACCGTACCAGGAAACTTAGATATTTTATATGACTCAAATGTTGTTGTATAAAATTGATATTTTAGCTCTTGAAAGCTAGGCTGGTCCTATATGAGTTTAAGATGATGCATGGCGCATGCATGACTTCATGTATCTCTTTTAATTAGCGGGTTATTTCTTAATTGTATATCTAGATCATCTTCAATAAATAAGGTTCACACGATTAATATTTTTTGAACAGTGAAAATATTCTAATGGTGGAGAGACAAGCTTTAACCATTTTTTGGTGAGTGTAAAAGTATCGAAAGTTGGGTACAATTAACAAAGCGAGGTACGACTTTGGCCCGATCACAACCAATTACTGCACAATTCCTTATCTATATCTTTTATAAAGCTAATCCCCACTGTAACTATAAGTTGTATGTACCTCAACACAAGCAAGCTATCCACATTATTTCGTACATTATCCACATCATGTCCTACTTATAGCAATGTCATTCCCACTAACTTCCAACCTCTTCAAACAAGCTATCCACATCATCTCCACTAAGCGAAATTACTACTTCCAATATATTAGAAATATATGCAGTGGGCATCCATATATTGATATTTGTTTTGACGTACATCATCTTATGATTCAATCCAATTTTGTTAGTTTTTTATTGTATTCTTTCATTGCCTTACCTAATCTTAACAATAATAGTTTTCTAAGAAAATGTGGGTGTAGTTCAGGCATGCAACTGTTTTATTTTCAAGAAAGTCCCACACGAGTGCGAATATGGGTTGTATAACAACTTGTCCGATCAATTGGAAACACTATACCACAGCCCAAACTGGCGTCCAACTAAGGGTCGCTAAAAGTATCGAAATAGCGTTGGACGGTCGGTCGCTATATATTTGTGGCAAACAGTCAGACACTATATGTTACTGTTACGTCCGAAGGTTGGTCAGTATTTTTATTTTGGATCAGCGCCCGACGGTCGGTCGCAATAACTGATTAACTAGGTCAGTCGGTCGGTCGGTATATCAAATTGGGCCTGCGCGCCCATGATTTAGCACATTTCGTGCCTAAAATTTGGAAGGCTAAATTGGTGCTGGTCTCTACCGCAAGTGGCATCTAAAATTTAGGGTTGGAAAACCCTACCTTCAATTACATCCTGTCACGGCAGCGGCGGCGCCTGCCGTCATCAGCACGCGGTGGCAGTGCCCCTTAGGCCACGGCGGCGGTGGTGCAGCGGGAGGCCCAAAACGCGGACTGCTGCGCCGCCAGCCGCTGCATCCACCCTCCGATGCCGCCTCCGTCGTCCCTGCTCCTGCCCGAGCCTCGACGAGAACCGGGGCTTGCCGCGCCGCCGCGTCGTTCTGCTCTGCCACACGCCTCCGAAGGTCCGAGGAGGGCGGCGGCGCGGGGAGCCGCGGACAGGCTGCGTCACGGCGGAGCGACGGCCGCGGGACGCGCGCTACAGCGCGCAGGGCTGCGGCGCGACGGAGCACGGGCCGCGCGGATGGCCGGCGGCACGACGGTGAGGCTCCTCAACCCGCGTTGGCATGCCCTCCTCCTGCCGCCGCCGTTGCGGCCGTGGCGGGCCGAGATTCTCGACTGTCGCCTCGCAAGCCCCTCCTCTCCTACGTCCTACTCCTCGACGACGGTGGTGCTGTTGCAGCAAGCTAGCCACCGCGGCGTCACAACCCCTGCCTCCGCAGCTGCCCTCGGCACGGCCAAACTGCCGGCCGCCACCTGCGCCCCTTCTCCTCCGGTGCGCCCGGGCCTCGACGGCACCGGCGTACCTGGTCATCCCATGTGCATCCCCTGCTCACTCTCTTCCACCGCACAGAAGACCATACAGCAGCCAGCAGGTATTCATGGATGCGAACCTCGATTCACAGCAGGTATGCATGGGTATGAAAACATCGATTTCCTTCTTGGAGGTAGCGCAAGTGTGGTGTGTTAGGTTTTGGCTTCCTGTACAGACCCGATGTTCTCTAATCCTTTTTTGCTGTGTTGACATGAACATGCCATCTTATATTTGCAGCTAGATGTGAACGACTCTACAAGAGGGGCGCCCCTACAAGAGCTGCATACCATGTGCTCGATGGAATGCTTATGTGAGATATGGTTAGTAACTTACGTTTGCTGCCCTGTTCATGTATATTAGCTCCAACATCGATTAGTTGGTCACCTCATATGCTAATTATGTTCCTTTCAGCTTCCTTTTTGAACGCTTCGAGCCACTATTTTTACACCATATTATTTGTGATTCACAACATACATGTATGACATAGGGAGGTGTTGCTGTTAGAATGACTGTTTCACCCATTCTGTTTAGCCTTTCTTACATGTTAATAACCTGATGTAGGGTTTGTCTCTCTCAGATGTCATGTTTGTCACAAAACGCAACATGGCAAATGCTGTTCAGAGCATGTCAAAGCAGTTGGAGCAAGTTTTGCTCTGTTCCAAACTTCATTTCATTTTGACTTCAGCATCTTTCATCTCTATAAGTGCAATTAATTTCAGAAAAGAAAAGGACATCTAACTCAACGGCTTGGCTTAGTGCTAATCATTTATAAGGACTTACTTTCATGTGTGTATTGTATTCTCAATCATTCCTTTGCTTTGGGGTTCTGATTATATACTGTTGCTTTATTTGTATTGAAAAAAGGAACTTGACATCAACATTTACCTTCCTTATTTAAATTATGCGAATGTCTACTGATTTCACTTATAATATGTCCTATGCATTTATGTGCATTTACTTTATATATATCCATCATACAGTGACTTTGAGATGTACTCTGACTGGCCTATTTTTCTGCAGCTAATGTTTATCATTTTGATTTAAAGCCAAAAAATATATTAGCAAATGCTAACTACAAACCGAAGATATGTGATTTCGGGCTAGCAAGGGTTGCATTTAATGACTCTCCTACCACAGTTTTCTGGACTGTATGTTATTTTACAGTTCTACTTAGTTGATTCACAGTGTCGCTTTTTTATGGAAGCCTCTTATGAGTTATCAGCAACATTGTTGATTTAGTGTGTTCTGTACCAAAGAGTCCTGCTTCGAACTTAAGCCTCACTGTCTGCCCTAAAATGATTGCAGGACTATGTTGCTACTAGATGGTACAGGGCTCCTGAGCTATGTGGATCTTTCTTTAGTAAGGTACTCAATTTTCTCATACTATTGTTTTGTCAAGTCGTATCGGTTTTTTTTTGGTTTCCTCCACCTTCAATATTTTTTGGTGTCCCCCAAATTTCCACAAGCTCGACCACGCCGGCCAGGCGTGCGCATCCTAGCGCCGCGCCGCGCGGGACAACCCCTCGCTGTGGCACTTGATCCAGGTCGATCTCCATAGGATGGCACAGGGCGCTGTACGACACGCCTTCCTACTCTTCCTTGGGAGCAGTAAGAATTAATTCCTTTGATTAATTTTCCCTGGAAATTGACTGTGACAAGTGCTACGAACATGGATAGATTGATTCATTGTTGCCATACAATAGTATTGTAAGATTTTGGTAGTTTTGTGTCACGGGTGTCGGGTGGTTCTGATAATCCTATTTGATTGTGGATGGCGATATCATCGAATAGCAGAGTTAATTTCCTAAAATGTATTTCACTACAAGGAGTAGAGGAGTCACCCCACCAATTTCCTTGTACTACTAACAGTCTCCAATATCATTTCACCTTCTTTTTTCTGCAATACTTCAGGTGGATTTACGTGCCAAATGACTGAATTTATGCAGCTGTATCAAACTACAAATAGTGACTACAGACTAATTGACATTTCTCCACCTACAACTGCAACAATGGGAAGAGTACCGGTTCTAACATTAGCAATTCAAGGGAGGAATACAAGTTTCAAAGGCCTCAACGCCTCCAATGACACCATATCGACATCATGACCATCATCGATTTGTTTAAATCCTGTACTGGCCCTCCACGGAGGGCGCGGCAAAGCTGCGCCGGTCTTTCTAGTATCTCTAGTTTTCAGTTTATATATCTATATTTCAGCTTATATCTCTCACATAGCTGAAAAAATGAGCGGGCAATTAGAAGTGCTACTTAGTATACATGTTTATCTTGGCCTTCTTATACTTTGCATGGATAGGCTAAGTTTTATTTGTTTGGCAACAATGAGGTAGCAGTATTTATAGAAGAACTGATGGATGTAATCTTTTATTTGCAGGTGGGAGGTAATGGCTAGAGGGACCTGATGCATGCTAACTAGAGATGAATGCTTTTGGACATATCCTAACTAGCTAGAGATGAATGCTTTTGTTAAGACTTAAGTGATGAATTGTAATGAGTGCAAGCAAACCATGAGATGTGAACTGTGCAACTAGTGCAAACATCTGAGTTATGTATTATTCTATCTTGATGGCCAAACTGTCTTGATGTAACTTGTTTATCCAAGTTGTGAGCTTATGGATATATGATATAATTGTGAGCTATGATGAGCTTCATTGTCATGATTTTGTATTGTCCAAAATGAAATTGGCGATTTTGTGGTTCATTGATGGTATGTTTGATTGCATGATTAGTGCTAATCCTAAGGTTAATTAAAGGACAATTATGATGTTAATTTCTTGCATTGATAGCGTCTAATGGTTGGATGCTATATAATATATCGCGTCTGACCATTGGTCGCTATAAGTTTGTAACTGGCGTCGAACGGTCGGTCGCTATATGTTTAACGTATCGTCCAACGGTCGGTCGCTATAAGTATGGTCGGACGCTATAACTTATAGCGACGCCACTTATAGGGACCATTCAAGTCGGTCGCTATATGTTTATAGCGACCTACCGTAGGTCGCTATACTGACTTATAGCGACCAACCGTAGGACGCTGTAGATAGGCTGTGGTATAGTGAAACTTCCTATTATTGGGTCAACGCAATGGTTTGTATAATTCGACCCCTCCCCAACCCCACCCACTAGTTTAGCACCTTGTGTGTTGGGCATTCAACACTTGTTCGGATTAGGCTCCGAGTCAGCACATTGAGTTGGAATGAGGTGCGCTGCATTGGGTGAGATTAGGGACCACAACACAGCTTGGGTTGGGATTAGGGTTCGCTGCTTGGGTTGGGATTATATCTTCTTTTATTTTTTGTCTAACCTCTTCCTGGCAAGAACATTTTTCCTCTTGCTGCTTCCATACCTTTTCACCACGATAAGAACAGAGACTTATTGTATTATTGTATAATATAATGGTAGGTACACAGGTTCAGGTACATATAATGCAGGCACACTTTTGACGTGTTATCGTCAAAATTACTCTCCGATCCCCTACGTGAATGCATGCGACACGAAAACGCCTCTTTGCCGACTGCTTGCCCCGGTCGGCAAAGGCATAAACCCAGTCGGCAAAGGCTTTGCCGACCGCAAAGCCACGTGGCAGTCGGCAAAGAGCCGTCGGCAAAGCCTGGGTCGGCAAAGGCGGATTTGCCGACTGCCACCTGGCACACAGTCGGCAAAGCCTTTGCCAACTGCCACGCCAGCAGTCGGCATAGCCACGTGGCGCCGTCAGCCCTGACGGCAGGCTTTGCCGACTGCTGGTTTCTCGGCAGTCGGCAAAGAATTTTTTTTCAAAAATTGTTTGCCGACTAGCCGCCAGCTCGGCAATCGGCAAAGGAAGAACATATTTTTTTTGAAATGTTCTTTGCCGACTGCTTTCGGAGTTGCAGTCGGCAAAGAAAGAAATTTTTTTTTTGAAATGTTCTTTGCCGACTGCTTTCGGAGTTGCAGTCGGCAAAGAAAGAATTTTTTTTGAAATGTTCTTTGCCGACTGCTTTCGGAGTTGCAGTCGGCAAAGGTTTGACCTCTTTGCCGACTGCCTCCCATTGCAGTCGGCAAAGACTCTGTCCGGGTTTTTTTTGCCCAGCTTTGCCGACTGTAAACAGTCGGCAAAGCTGGAATTTTTTTTTTGCTTTTGTTTTCTGTTTTCTCGCATCAAAACCCTACAAAATCACAAATTATAATCCAATTTCACCAGAAGCACCGGTAGCACCATTTATATCACAATTTCATCACAATATGAATCCAATACACACAATTACTATTGTTACACACACACACACACACACACATATATATATATATATATATATATATATATATATATATATATATATATATATATATATATATATATATATATATATACACTAGCAGGTACCCCGCGCGTTGCCGCAGGCACAACAGAGGAAGCTCCCAAAAAATGCAAGTTGTATGGTAGAATTATAAATTAGGTCACTTATCAACTGGGTGACAACGATTTGATTCAAATATGGTAGTGTTCAATCACCAGATATATAGAAGCAAGATTGACCACTGGGACCTGAGACCAATAAATTGTAAACATAAAAGTTCTTTGAGAACACCGACACTTGAGGCGAAGTAATTTGGAAGCACATATATATATGTAGGGTGCGCTATGAAAATAAGCATAGCAACCTATAAGTTTTTTTTATTTATACACAACGATGAAATAATTTGAATTGGAAAAAAGACATGAAACTATTAGATCGATGAAGATCTGTCATGTTATTAACCTCCAAGGTTTCTCTATGCCATCCAGCTGATATTGGCCAAGCTAATTAAGATCATGTAGGCTTTATATCTGTATTGAGAAAAAGATGGTAAGACCTTAGTGTTCTAGCATATAGCCAATTCCTATAAATTACAGAAGTCAGAAGAGGGTCTTTCACCTTAGTGTTCTAGCATATAGCCAATTCCTATAAATTACAGAAGTCGAAAGAGGGTCTTTCTTATTGCGTAGGCAGTGACATATATGATTGACATGTATCGAGCCTGTTTCAATAAAGCAGAAAAGCAATAGGTATTGCAGGATAGAAATATTATTTATCATCTCAAGCTGCATGTCCCTTAAGAATTATAGATCTATGTAACAGAATGCATAGCAAAGAAAGACTCACCAATTGGTCTATTATTTTGACCTGGGACATGAGGATGTTATCACTTGGAGTATGTAAAGCTGATATCAATTAAATAAAAAACGAATCAGTTTGACAGCCGAAGAAAGTTGCACATCTAAAAATAACCCAAGAACCAAGAGGTTACCTGCAAAACAAAGGGCACTCCTATGACACGACAGGCATTGACGTTTAGGGAGGCCTGCATTGCTTTCAACATCACATTCGGAAGATGAATTTATCATCAGCCTCTCCCTCAGCCTTTATGCAGTATATTGAGGTACAGCTACGTGTGCTTTCCCTGCTACATCCTCAGTTTCACAGATAGTTGTCCTGGTATATTCAGTATTGTAGAAGTAGTAGAACCTGACGCATTGTGCATAAATGTTAGAAATAGCTGTGTGTGTTTTCTCTAGTACCAAAATACAGGTACAGGTTGATTGATTGTTTGACATTTGAGGAAATCAGAAACAACTGAGAAGTGATCGAACATGTTAGGTGTGGTCAATTAAAATTCAAGATAATTGCAATGGCATCAGGAAGATGTGTAGTAAGGCAGAGGCAGATTACAATCTCTTCCAGCACTAATAGGCTAGGCAAAAAGTTATTTAGTGCACATACTAAATCATCATATAAACTAAGTGTGAACATACCCATTGCCTTGTATTAACCGCTTACTCACATGGACCTACTCTATGTTGCTTTGCTCTCAAAATCTGCACAGCACCAGAAAAGAAGCAGGAGGTTCATTTATTCTGGATGCAAATATCTTGTCTGCGATGAAGAAGAAAAATTAAACAAATGAACCTCGATTAACACATATGACAGCGACCTAAACAAACTTGGAAAGAGAAAATAGGGTGCTATATATGTACATACAGAACATGTGAGTGTGCATGCAGACATTGGTAGCGATATAATAGAATTGAGAATATCAATGTCATGATCATTGGCATTGCTGTTAAAACATGGCCTTAGGAAATAAGCGTAGGCATTGGAATTGAGAATATCAATGTCATACATGGACTGGAAAATGTGGAGCATGATAATTACAAATGACTTACCGAATAAGCACAAAGGAGCTGGTACCTAATCAAACCTTTGTGCAAACTTAGGCCCATCAAAGTCAAATGAGTGCCATAAAATCTTAGTAGTTGTATACATTGTAATACATGGAACAAACTGAATATGTGGACGATAAAAATAAGGGGCCCATCTAAATTGTCATAAAATTAGCTCGAAGAAAAATAAATCTCGCCTCCGCCCTGAACAATGAGCCACCTGGTTCTTCATTTTAGTGATTTAGTCAACCGATTGCGAGCGAACACGAATGGTATTTATCCTTTTTAACCAATCAATTGTTTGAGAAATTAACAGCCTTAGGAAAAAAAGTGGGTTGATGTTGGATGGATGACGAAAAAAATTATTGTGAAGGAGGCCATGAATATACGTAGGCGTGGGTTACCTGATGGACTGCAACTGTAGTAATCGTACATTCCACTCCAGATGCACATTTCAGCAGATACCTAACAGGGCAGTAACAGAACCTGAAGCACCGCTCCACTGTGCAGCCAAGGATTTAGCAGTTAGCTGATTGCAGCTTAACCAAAATAAGTTGTAGGTAACCACATAATCTGACTGTGTATTTCAAATAGGAAAAGCTGACCGCGGAAGGTACATGAATAAATTGGCAATATTATGCGGAAAAATTCAATCCAAAGTTAGCACAATTTCACATAGGAAGAGCATTACCTAATGTTGTGCAACCTTGAGTCAATGCACGACACAGTGCGCACGTTGCCATTAATATCTACGAAGCCAGGATATATTTTTAACAATTCAGTTTCAACTAAAGGGAATCCATCATTCAGTTGACCTCTTCTGTTGTACCTTAAAAACCAAATGCAAGCAGAGAAGACAAATTAGTGTAAATGAACTAAAGAAACTGGTGTTCTTAGAAGTTAGAACTACTACGAAACAATCTGAAATTATACCAGCATATGAGCCCTGACAATGTACTGATATTTCTTCAGGGTACACCAATAATAAGACATGAATAAACTAAAGAAACTGGTGGTCTAAAAACTACTACCAAACAATGATGTCTTAACAAAAAAACATCAACTAACTGAAATTATACCAACATATGAAGCCGTAACAGTCTACTATATAAGAATAATGGTAGATTCAGTTATGAGTTCATCATAGTCATGCGTAGGCACAGGCCCTGAGCATCTATATCCACTCTGCAGAAAGGACTTCAATGAAACAGTAAGCAGGCTACAAAGTGAGCGGTAAAACTGTTATGATAGATGCATGCATCGTAATAATAGCACCTAGTTGCTGCCCGAATTAGCATATCTAAATTTCCTGCAGCTGCACCGAACGCATCTTCCACGCCACTGCGCTCCATATCATCTGGACAGCGTCACCTGACCGCGAGTCACCTTCAATCTCATCCACATCTTGGTCCACTCGTGGCGCAATATGCCCCGGAGCAGATGCGGCCAAGGCGAGGGGACCTCGCATCGTTGGTGCAGCCGCCGGCTGCGGCGTGCTGCCTCTAAGATGTAGGAGGGGGAGGGAGGGAGGAGGAGAGGAAGGGGAGTTGGGTAGAGGCGGCAAAGGTGAGGATGCAATGCTTACATATATAGGATGCGATGCTTACAAAAAAACATCAACTAACTAATAGGATGCGATGCTTACATATATAAACATACATATGGGATATTTATCTCAGACCTATGTAAACCATATATATTTCAGATCTATTGTGTAAACCATATGTTAGAGTAATTGGGCCAGGCCCATTCTAATAAATCAATAAACCTCAAAGGCACACGATTAGTGTTAGGTGCAAAAGTGATTAGTACCAAATGGACTAATCACTAGCAAGGCTATCAACTTAAATAGTGAGCCTTGGGATGCTCCAATAGACAAGATGAGGAGGAGAACCGGGAAGCCACACGCGCGCGCCGCCGCCGCGCCGCCCGCCCGCGCGCGCGTCGGGACGGGCCGGGCCGGGCGTGGCCGGCCCGGGCTAGGCTAGGTGGGGTTTTGCCACTCGGCCCAAGGCCCAACCGAGAGGAAACCCTAGTCGCCGCATACCAACGGCCATAAGGGTAAAACCTAGCCGCCGCCAGCCGCTCAACAGCCAACTCCCAACCACTTTGTCCAGGTTCGTCCCCCCTGGACAGGAGCCGACTGGGGCGCTACTATATAAAGGTCCCTGTAACCGCACTAGGGTTTACAAGTGTGTGTCTCCATCTCTCCTCTCCAGCCGCCGCCACCTTTGTTTGAGCTCGAGCTGCTGTGCTGCATCTCCGACCAGAGCCTCTGCGAGCACAGAGGACTCTGGTAGCAGGCCTCCGGAACTTCTCCCGTCAAGCGTACTCTGCTCGGGGTAGGCGGGAAATCAAGTTTTTGGGGAGCACCTTCCGGTGCGACTGCTTCCTGACTGCGACTGCTTCTCCTTCGCCAACCACTGCTGTGATGGCTGTCGGTACCAGAAGTACCCCAGCTGCCGGGAATAACGCCGCCCATGACAACTCCGCAGGAGGCGGTAGCGACGTCAACATGACTGGTGGCTCACTTTCCGCGGGTACCGGAAGTGCCACGCTAGGGTATAATGCTAATACTCTCTTTGCGCTCTATTTTGTCACTGCAATTCTATTACTTCGCATAATATGTTTTGCTGGGAGTAGTAGCAGTACCAAATATGAAGCTGTCGCTTGTACAATATTTGTGTTAGCATACTGGTTATCGTCTTTATGGAATAATGCATGGTGTAAAATGACTAAATATCCAACAATCCAAAAACTTGATAGGTCATTTTCATCTGCTAGCTTTGCTGCATCCATGAGGCCACCACCTTTAAAGGATGGTGGATCCAACTATAAGATATGGCGATCCCGTTGCACGTTGTGGCTTACCGCTATGCGCTGTGAGCATGCTGTCAGGGGAAGGCGCACGGAACCGCCTCTTTCTCCTGAGGAAGAGAGTAAGTTCTGTGAGGCGGATAACCTGCTCAAGCTGTCACTCATTAGCGTGATAGATGAGGGTATGGTACCACTGTACATGGACATGCCTACGGGCAAGGACATGTGGGATGCACTGCAAGCCAAGTTCAGAGTTCCTGACGCTGGCAGTGAGCTATATCTCATGGAGCAGTTCTATGACTACAAGATGGTCGATGACCGTTCAGTGGTAGAACAAGCTCATGAGATATAGATGCTTGCCAAGGAGCTTGAGAACAACAAGTGTGCGCTTCCAGACAAGTTTGTGGCCGGCGGTATTATCGCTAAGCTGCCACCTACTTGGAGGGACTTTGCTACCTCTCTCAAACACAGGAGGCAAGAATTCAGTGTGACTGATCTAGTTGCTTCTCTCAGTGTTGAGGAGAATGCGAGGGCAAAGGACACACGTGGCAAGAAAGTGCTGACCGAGGGAGGCACTAGCGCCAATTTGGTGCAGAGGAAGGATCCTCAGGCCTTCCGCAACAGGAAAAACAAGAAGAACAAGAATCCCAATGTAAGGCCACAACCTCAAGCTTTCAAGAAGAAGGCAAACAAAGAGAAGAAAAGTGGCTGCTGTTTTGTGTGCGGTAGCACTGATCACTGGGCAAAAGAGTGCCCGGACCGCAAGGATAAGCAGCAAAAGAAGATAGCCAACATAGTTGTTAGCGAGGCTGGAGGATCTGGGTATGGTAATTATATACCAACAATTCTCTCAGTTTGTCACTCCCCCGATTGGTGGGTTGACACAGGGGCTAATATACATGTATGCGCTGACCGCTCTCTGTTCTCTTTGTACCAGGAAGGACGAGGTGCCTCCCTGCTGATGGGAAATGGAACGCATGCGGCTGTTCATGGTGTTGGTACGGTCAATCTGAAGTTTACTTCGGGAAAGACCGTGCAGCTGAAGAACGTGCAGCATGTCCCTTCCATAAAGAAGAATCTCGTCAGCGGGTCCCTAATGTGTAGGGATGGTTTCAAACTCTCCTTTGAGTCCAATAAGTGTGTTGTATCGAGATATGGAACATTTGTTGGTAAGGGATATGAGAGCGGAGGCTTGTTCCGTTTTTCTTTAATGGATTCTTGTAATGTCGTGAACCATGTGAGACATGATGATTGTAATATTTGGCATTCTCGACTTTGCCATATTAATATTGGATGTATGACGCGCTTAGCTAAAATGAGCTTAATTCCTAAATTCGATTGGGTCCAAGGTTCTAAGTGCCATGCTTGTGTGCAAGCAAAACAACCTCGCAAGCCTCATAAGGCTGTAAAAGAAGCGAGGAACACAGCACCACTAGACCTCATTCATTCTGATTTGTGCGAGATGAATGGCGTGTTAACCAAAGGGGGCAAGAAATATTTCATGACACTCATCGATGACAGTACTAGATTTTGCTATGTGTACTTACTTAAGACAAAAGATGAAGCATTGCACTACTTTAAAGTCTATAAAGCCGAAGTTGAAAATCAACTTGAGAAGAAAATCAAACGGTTGCGGTCCGATCGCGGGGGTGAATACTTTTCAAGAGAATTCGATTTATTCTGTGAGGAACATGGAATTATTCATGAGAGGACGCCTCCTTTCTCCCCCCAATCCAATGGGATTGCCGAAAGAAAGAACCGCACACTTACTGACTTGGTTAACACCATGTTAGACACTGCGGGACTTTCCAAGGAATGGTGGGGTGAGGCTATATTAACTGCGAATCATGTCCTGAATAGAGTTCCCACAAAGAATAAAGAGAAAACACCATTCGAGGAATGGGAAAAGAAAAGGTTAACTCTCTCATACCTGCGCACTTGGGGTTGCTTGGCCAAAGTGAATGTGCCAATCAACAAGAAGCGCAAGCTCGGACCAAAGACTGTAGATTGTGTCTTCCTCGGATACGCAATAAATAGCGTAGGCTACAGATTTTTAGTTGTGGAATCTGGAATCCCCGACATGAGGGTCGGTGGAATATTTGAGTCCAGAGATGCAACATTCTTTGAGAATGAATTCCCTATGAGAGGGAATGTACCTAGCACATCTAGTGAGGGACCTTCTGATGCTCCCAACACTTTTGTGCCAATGGAGTATAACGAACAACCCATTGATGAAAGTCCTGAGAAAGAAAATAATGAAGTCACTCGAAAGAGCAAGAGACCTAGGATTACAAAATCCTTTGGTGATGACTTCGCCATATACCTCGTGGACGACACTCCAACAACCATTAAAGAGGCATTTTCCTCTCCTGACGCTGACTATTGGAAAGAAGCGATACGGAGTGAAATGGATTCAATTATGTCTAATGGAACTTGGGAAGTGGTTGATCGTCCATATGGGTGCAAACCTGTAGGATGTAAATGGGTGTTCAGGAAAAAGCTTAAGCCTGACGGTACAATAGAAAAGTACAAGGCTAGGCTTGTGGCTAAGGGTTACACCCAAAAGGAAGGCGAGGACTTCTTTGATACATACTCACCTGTGGCCCGACTGACTACGATTCGAGTATTACTTGCCTTGGCTGCCTCCCATGATCTTCTCGTTCATCAGATGGACGTGAAGACAGCTTTCCTAAATGGAGAGCTAGATGAGGAGATCTACATGGATCAGCCTGATGGCTTCGTAATAGAAGGTCAAAGAGGCAAAGTGTGCAAACTATTGAAGTCTTTGTATGGCCTAAAACAAGCTCCCAAACAATGGCATGAAAAGTTTGATAAGACCATGACGTCAGCAGGCTTTGTTGCCAATGAGGCTGACAAATGTGTCTACTACCGCTTTGGTGGGGGAGGAGTGATCCTGTGCCTTTATGTGGATGATATCCTAATATTTGGCACGAACCTCAATGTGATTGAGGAAGTCAAGGACTTTCTGTCCAAGAACTTTGACATGAAAGACTTGGGAGAGGCTGATGTGATTTTAAACATTAAGCTACTAAAGGGAGAAAATGGTGGGGTTACTCTTTTGCAGTCCCACTATGTTGAGAAGATACTAAGTCGCTTTGGCTACAATGACTGCAAACCTGTGTCAACTCCCTATGATCCAAGTCTAATTCTGAGAAAGAACAAAAGGATCATGAGAGACCAATTGAGGTACTCCCAAATCATTGGCTCACTGATGTACCTAGCCAGTGCAACAAGACCTGACATCTCATATGCTGTGAGCAAGTTAAGCCGGTTTGTATCAAACCCGGGAGATGATCATTGGCATGCTCTTGAGAGAGTAATGCGGTACCTGAAGGCTACCGCAAGCTATGGCATTCACTACACCGGGTACCCAAAGGTACTGGAGGGTTTCAGTGATGCAAATTGGATATCTGATGCTGACGAGTTAAAAGCCACCAGTGGGTATGCGTTTACCCTTGGGGGTGGTGCTGTTTCCTGGAAGTCTTGCAAGCAGACCATAATTACAAGGTCAACAATGGAAGCAGAACTTGCAGCACTAGACACCGCCACTGTTGAGGCCGAATGGCTTCGGGAACTCCTGATGGATTTGCCGGTGGTTGAAAAACCTATACCCGCCATCTCCATGAACTGCGATAATCAAACTATGATAACAAAAGTGAACAGTTCTAAGGATAACCTGAAGACCACAAGGCATGTAAAGCGGCGCCTAAAGTCTGTCAGAAAATTAAGAAACTCCGGAGTGATAGCGCTGGACTATGTCCACACGTCTAAAAATCTGGCAGATCAATTCACCAAGGGGCTGTCACGAAATGTGATAGACAATGCATCGGTTGAGATGGGACTGAGACCCACTTAAGTTTGCTATAGTGGTAACCTGCTCTATGTGATCGGAGATCCCGTGAATTAGAGTGGTGAAACAAGCTATGAGTAGACTGAGGGAAAAGACCCTTAACTAAGGTCCCAATCTTTCAGATATGCATTTCTTTTCCAAGCTGTAAGGAAGGATGGCATACGCCTTAATGTGATCCGAGTGGCTCATTTGAGCAGGGATGTCGGCCTACAGGACATCCTAGAAGGAACACACCTATGTGAGTTAGACTGCTGGTCCCAGTCTATGAGATTTGGGTGATCTCTAGATACTCACGAGAAGGCACGGAGTTTGACTCATATGCTCCACCCGAGGAGGTGCTCCAGGCAGCCGTGTATCGGTAAAGAATTTGAGTGAACCCCTTTTCACACAAAACTGTCAATTCAAGGCTTAGTCCATTGATCAGTTGTGCAATGAGGGTAAGCTCCTTTTCTAGATGGAAGTTCAACTTAACAGTCTCCATCGAAACTCCGGTATATCAAACAAGCTCAAAACTGAAGGCATTAACTGTGTACCTTTGACGTTTGGTGGGGATTATTAGAGTAATTGGGCCAGGCCCATTCTAATAAATCAATAAACCTCAAAGGCGCACGATTAGTGTTAGGTGCAAAAGTGATTAGTACCAAATGGACTAATCACTAGCAAGGCTATCAACTTAAATAGTGAGCCTTGGGATGCTCCAATAGACAAGATGAGGAGGAGAACCGGGAAGCCACACGCGCGCGCCGCCGCCGCCGAGCCGAGCCGCCCGCCCGCCCGCGCGCGCGCGCGTCGCGTCGCGTCGCGACGGGACGGGACGGGCCGGGCGTGGGCGTGGACGTGGCGTGGGCGGCCCGGGCTAGGCTAGGTGGGGTTTTGCCACTCGGCCCAAGGCCCAACCGAGAGGAAACCCTAGTCGCCGCATACCAACGGCCATAAGGGTAAAACCTAGCCGCCGCCAGCCGCTCAACAGCCAACTCCCAACCACTTTGTCCAGGTTCGTCCCCCCTGGACAGGAGCCGACTGGGGCGCTACTATATAAAGGTCCCTGTAACCGCACTAGGGTTTACAAGTGTGTGTCTCCATCTCTCCTCTCCAGCTGCCGCCACCTTTGTTTGAGCTCGAGCTGCTGTGCTGCATCTCCGACCAGAGCCTCTGCGAGCACAGAGGACTCTGGTAGCAGGCCTCCGGAACTTCTCCCGTCAAGCGTACTCTGCTCGGGGTAGGCGGGAAATCAAGTTTTTGGGGAGCACCTTCCGGTGCGACTGCTTCCTGTTGTCCCAACGTGACTGCGACTGCTTCTCCTTCGCCAACCACTGCTGTGATGGCCGTCGGTACCAGAAGTACCCCAGCTGCCGGGAATAACGCCGCCCATGACAACTCCGCAGGAGGCGGTAGCGACGTCAACATGACTGGTGGCTCACTTTCCGCGGGTACCGGAAGTGCCACGCTAGGGTATAATGCTAATACTCTCTTTGCGCTCTATTTTGTCACTGCAATTCTATTACTTCGCATAATATGTTTTGCTGGGAGTAGTAGCAGTACCAAATATGAAGCTGTCGCTTGTACAATATTTGTGTTAGCATACTGGTTATTGTCTTTATGGAATAATGCATGGTGTAAAATGACTAAATATCCAACACCATATACAGATACTGGATAAATGGGACATGATGCTTACATATGTATAAGGTGTTATTAAAAAATTATTTACATCATGCAATTGCAACCGAATAAGCACACGTGAATACATTTTTCATCACCAAACAAAGGAAAGTCATGCAAGAAAGAGGGGCGGAGAAGTACCTAGATCATGGTGGTGGGTTGGCAGTTCTGCAGGTGGTGTAGAGGATGCGAGTCGGATCCCTTCGAGCTCCTCTCCCATGGCGCTCCTGTCACATATTCAACCACCGCAAACTCAAATCTGATGATTATTCGATTGCAAGAGAAGGGGGATTGAATGGGGTGGAACGGGCCTGCTCACCAATAGATGGAGCCGCGAACACCAAATCTGTGGAGACCAAATCCGGGGAGACGTTGTCGGCGATGGCCGTTGAACCCATGACGCCGCTCCACGCTGGATGCTGACCTCGAGATCCAACGCCGCACAAGATCCACGCGCTCGATACCACCATGCCCAACCACTGGCCACCAAGGCCGCTGCTGACTTGGTGCTGGAGCTCACCGTGCACTGGAGCTGTGGATTCCTATAGGTCGGCGCATCATACAGCCACCTTCTCAAGACAGAGTTGGGGGCTGCCGTCTGCTAGTTCGAGCAGGCAGGGGTGCGCGCATCGCGGAGGGAGGTGATGGCGTGCACGCATCGGAGAGGGAGGCGGCCTGCAGGAGAGGATGGGTCCTGGCTCAAAATGAACTAGGGTTTAGGGGGCGCCCGCCGCCGCCGTTTTGTACCAGACGGCACGAGACACGGGCCGTTCGATCACCATCCAATGGCACAAACAGTCGGCAATATCATGGGCCTAGAGTCCAGATAGGAGTGCGCATCACTTAAACAGGCCAGGCCAAATTCGACGGACATTTTTCAGACACGGCTAAACTTTAAGTATTCTATATAAAATATAATTTTTTGTGTGGTTTTAGAAAGTAATAATTCTGACTTAAACCACATGTCATGTCAAACAATGTCAAAAAAACTGACAAAAATATATACACCTATATATGTTCCTTTTGAGCTCGCGTCCTAAAAATTATGGGCAATTAAGTGTTTTGTTCGCGTCCTAAAAAAATCAAGAAATTTAAGCGTAGTTTTTCGTGATAAAATGAATTCAAATAAAAAAGTTACCAACTACAAAGTTCTAGAACTCATCGAGATCTACGACTTTCATTTTGGTCATCTTTTCATGTGACTTGGTTTGAACAATCTAAATTTTGAATTTCAAAAAATGACAACTTCAAAAAAGATTTTGAAATAGCAAATGATTTCAGCTGAAAAAGTCATTAACAACAAAGTTGTATAACTCATCAAGGTCTATAACTTTTATTTTGGTTATTTCTTCATCCAACAAAGTGGTAGTATGTATTGTTCACAAATTTTTAAATCTCTCACATAATTTATGAAACTATATGAGAGATATGCCATTTGTAAACAATGTTTACTACCATTTTGTCGAATGAAGAAATGACCAAAATAAAAGTTGTAGATTTTGATGAGTTCTACAACTTTTATGTTCATGACTTCCTTAGCTGAAATCATTTGATGTTTCAAAATGCTATTTGAAGTTATCATTTTTTAAATTCAAAATTTGAAATGTTCACAAAAAAAGATGACCAAAATAATAGATGTAAGAATACAATAAATTGATAGAGCATGATTTTAGAAAAAATTAGGAAAAAAATCAAGTAATTTAAAGTTAGTACGAGGGAGAAAGACTAGTTACAAGTTTTAGCTAGAGATTAAAAAGAGAAATCAGACTTCTTCGACCAATTTAAAAATTTAATTTCAAATAACATTTTAAAACATTAAATGAATTCAAATGAAAAAGTTGTAAACAACGAAGTTCTATAACTTTTTGAGATCTACAACTTTTATCTTAGTCATTTCTATATCCAAGATTATTTAAAAAATTCGAATTTTAATAGTTAATGCTTTTTTTGGAACTAATAGTGGTCGTTCGTAGTTAGCAGGGCACATAGAACGTTTTTAAATACTTTTTGGGTGTAATGGTTTGTTTTTAAATACTTTTGGGACTAATAATGGTCGTTGGTCGTGAAATGTACACACATCAATCAGCAATTTAAATGCAACGTGAATCGGCATCGGCGTGCGCTCCGTCCTCGCGTTTGCGGAATGCCGCACCCTTGGGTCCGTGGGTCGTCTGCTGCTGCCCAACTCGGCCACGATCCGTACCCGAGCACTTGGCTTGGACGCGTTTGCGGGGTGCGCGTCCTGGGTCGGCCTGCTGCTGGTCCTGGCCCATGCTTAGCCACATGAGTGTTGTCGACAGCCAACTTGGGTCAGTCTTTTTTTTTTTTTGCCAATTTGTACGGGCCAACTAGCGCTCTGTAGTATATTTTGTCCACGATTTTTCTCAGCCGTCCTGTTTGGGTGGCGAGTGTGGTGTTTTTTAATTTATTTTTTCTTCATTTGTTTAATGTACATGTCAATGATATATCTATTAATTTTTATCTTGCCACTTTCCATTTCTACATATCCTCTTCACATCACAAACCTATTAAATCGAGTTTAGAAACTAACAATTAGACACATGATATAAAAAACGAGTCCATATTTCTTTATTTATTATTTTATTAAACAACACATGCATATATTTTATTGCGACCGACTAAATCTTAAACAACCAATCATCCTTCGGTGTTTTGGTATTTTTAGCGACCCCTTTCGATGCTAATTTTGAGATGTGGTATGGTGCACCTACTGTAAGTGTTAGGTCATGGGTTCACACAAGCATATGCATGTTTTGTTTAGGTTTCTTGTTATAGTGATTAGGCGTATATATAAAATAAAGCGTCACATTAACAATGTGGGCCATGAAATATTTACACCACGTGGATGTGGAACATGCCAATATGGGTAACAATGTTAAAAAATAATAAATTATTTTGTGACGCATAAACTCTGTCATAGGTTGATGGCATTTATAAATTAGCCTTTGTGACATAGAAAATGCCTCTGTGACATAGCAAATATCGTCATTAGATAGAATTGGACTAGCTATATGACGTTTTTTTTGTGACATACAACTTTTTATTATCACTAAGTCAAAATGCCTAAAACAGAATGTCATAAATCGGATAATATAATGACGTTATGACCTGTTGTCATACTAAATACGTCAAAGAACCACACATTTCTTGTAGTGGTTTTAGCCACCCGACGTCGCCACTTGCTCGAAACTTTCTCAAATTTTTACCACAGCCTCCGCATGCGATGGCAAGACACGTCGTCAAGTTTCGTCATTTTCGGACTCCGTTTCGATTTTATAAAATTTAAAAACACTTTTCACGCGCGTGCCTCGGCGTGTTCCGACACCAACACGGTCGAAATTTCACGCGAGGCCCCACACACGGCCTCAACATGCTCCAAACATCATGAATATCATTTTCTAGATCGCCGGATTCCATTATTTTATGTACCTGCAGTTCAAATCTAGAGCTGCCGGAAAAAATCAAAGAAACAGCAAAAATCAATGGAATATAGCAAAATAAATCAAAATGACCCCAAACTTGGAATATATCATGTACTTACTGTAGCAAGGCAACACAAAAAAACTGGGATCGAAAATCGAAAAAAAATTAATTCTTTGCCGACTGCCATCAGTGGCAGTTGGCAAAGAGCCTTTGCCGACTGCCAGGGAGGATGGCAGTCGGCAAAGCCTGCACCTTTGCCGACTGCTGACGGAGTGGCAGTCGGCAAAGGTGACGGTGTGGATGGCGTCAACCATGGCCTGCCTTTGCCGACTGCAATTCTTTGCCAACTGCCTGGCAGTCGGCAAATCCTGCTTTGCCCACTGCAGGAAATTCCAGTTGGCAAAGGGACCTCTTTGCCGAGTGTCGAAAAAAAACAGTTGGCAAAGAAAATTGCAGTCGGCAAAGAGCCAGTTTCCTGTAGTGATACATGCTGCCTCATCATCATGGGCAGAAGGTGACCTGGTAGTTGCTGTTGCCGCTGCAGGCATGGGTCTTGGTGTTGTCGCTATTGGCCCCAATGA
This sequence comes from Saccharum spontaneum, assembly GCA_022457205.1. Taxonomy (NCBI): domain Eukaryota; kingdom Viridiplantae; phylum Streptophyta; class Magnoliopsida; order Poales; family Poaceae; genus Saccharum; species Saccharum spontaneum. The sequence goes on along the minus strand of CM039609.1, from coordinate 44,399,685 downwards.
AGCTCCGCTAGTGGCCGTATCGGATGGAGTTTGCCGGCGGACAAGTTTAATTTTGAGTCCACCTCGGAGTCGGTCGGATCGGCCATCAATGCAAGCTGGGACTCTTGCGCGTATTTCTTGCTCTGATTTAAACTCTCCTCAGGCTCTTGATGACTACCATATAATTTTGGTTTTTCTTGGCCTGCAAAAAAACCATAGCATGACCACCCTTTCGACTTTCGTCGCAGCGCGCAGGCAGGCAGGAAAGTCTTTTCGTTCTTCATCACAGGTACGTTACGTAAACATTACGTACTACTACAGCACATCTGAACGATCCCGATTCTTATAATTATTTCATCGTGTTTGTCTAATATATAATTGTTATATATATACGTACAAGGTACACGCTCCAATCTCTTGCCACCCTCCAAAAAAACATACGCGTGCTCTTACATGATGCATGCATCAGCTGGGCCGGTTACTAGTTAGGTTAAAAATTAGCTTCAATTAGTTGAGTTTAGCTAGCTAGTTAGCTAACAACTAGTTTAAGACTTGCTTAAAAAATCAGCCCCATCTAATTGGCCTCTTATTTGGATGCACTAGGGCAAATTTAACTAATTTTTAGCTAGATAGTAATTAATTCTTGAATCCAAACAGGCCATTGGTATATTTAATTTCTGCATACTGCAGGGTCACTATGTACAGGTGCCAAGAATTTGCTATAGCTACTTACCTAGTATCGTATAAAACTCTCACCACACATATATATAGGACCAATTGTGTATTGTCTGACGGTTTGTGTGTTGTATTATACTTTCTGACTGATCTGACATTCTTTTGTACAAAATCATACATATAAATCTTTCCTAGTTTAATTTGCGTGTATGTACTAATATGTACAGTGATCGGTAGCATATATACAATACTCTCACAAGTCGTCGATCGCTTCTCGATGGATCTACGCCATCAGCAGAAGAGTACTCCACAGGCATCATCTCGCAAGAGATCCATTGCTGCCATCACACCGCCCTACAATGGTCCACGACGCCTCGCGTTCAGAATCCGGCGGCGAGGCTTCACCTTCGAGGGAAGCCCGAGCCTACTGATCATCGACCGCTACGGCGTCTGGTCCGTCACCCACCGCCGCACGCCGCTACATCCGCAAGACGAGCTACCACCGCTTCCGCGACCTCAACAAGGAGCTCCGCCCCATCATCAAAGACTACAAGAAGCTGGTAAGCAGGGTCAAGAAAAACCAGTGGCCGCAGTTCAAGCAGGACGAGGAGCTGAGGTCCCTGCGCCGCAAGCTGGCCGACTTCTACTGGGCCGTCATGCCGGAGGAGGGGAAGGTGAGGACTGTGCTCATCTACCGGCACCGGCGGCAGCGGCAGCAGCAGGGCCGCCTAAATTGTTTCACTGCTGCAGTGGTGCTCGTGGCTTTCGAAGGTTTCGTGCTGCTCAGTCTGGTGCTCGTTGGATGCTTCAGCTTAAGTAGGGTGTTCCTGGGCTTGGGTTACCTTGCTCTGGTGTTCCTGCTAGATATGGCATGGAAGGAATATGGTCTCTAATGAACATCTGATCCGTTTCTCTATAATCATTTGTGAACCTTATTCGTTGAAGATGATCCATGAAAATTAAGTAATAAACGTCTAATTAAAAGAGATAAATGAAGTCATGCATGCGCCATCTCGAGCTCAAATATATAGGAGCAAACTAGCGTTCGTCAAGAGCTAAAATATCAAGTTTTCTACAACATCTGAGTCGTAAAATATCTAAGTTTCCTTAGACGGAGGAGAGGGTACATTTTAACAATGTATCTTCATTAGGGTTTCTTGGAGCTGGATTGAATATATGTGTGCGTACATGCTGTCCATATATCCTATGGAAAGTAATGTTTACAGATATGTACATACTTGGAAAAAGAGAGGAAAAACTTTTTTTTTTGATGCGTACCTGCATGTTAGGTGACCAGCACCATCTTTATGTCTGCATAGGGTGGACCGCTGACTCGTTGACTTGTCCTCGATGGAGCGTGCACAGATTTCGTCGTCATGATCAGGAATAATTCAGGATGCACAAGGACACAATTTAATTTGGCAGCATGCAGCGCGGAAATTGAAGGCTATTTTGGATCGGTATATGTATATCTAGACAAACATAGCACAATCATCAGCATGTTGTATGTACGTATATATTTAATTTGCGATAACCTTTACAAACTTTTCAGAGAAAAATACAATCATTTCTTATGTTCGGTTGGCAAGGGCATATGCGCATCTTGGCCAATCGTTGCCAAGGTATACACTATTGGTTTCCGCTAGACGCTCGTCTATGTGACACTTAAGATTGTATGGTGTTGATTTAGAAACAAAAATAAGTTCAAATTTAGAAATATGATTATGATTTTTATAAAATTATTACTCTTTATCCCTGCATGTAACCTATACGATTTTCACTGTCCTTATCACTGTAGCAGGATTTTAGACATTTTGTCAATTGAGCATACAACATATATATATATATATATATATATATATATATATATATATATATATATATATATATATATTTTGTCAATTTAGCAGAAAATGCTGAATAAATTAGTTAAATAGAAACATGGATTAGCTGAATACAGTATATAAAAGAGAGGTAGTAGATATACCTTAGTGGCTTACTGGCTTGGGCTCAATAATCAATAGACAACTTGTTCCTAGTTCCTACAGCAAGGAATACTCAATAGACAGCAAGCAGTTTATAAAAAAAAAATAGAAAATAGCAAGTTGACACTTCTCTTAATGATTTCAGCCATCTCCCATCCATGAACACACCATATCAGCAGCTAGTAATTACAAATTTTAAAGCACAAACAAATGGACAGGACAGCAGTACAAGTGCACAACACAATTCATAAATAAAGGTCTTGTTCAGAGACCATATAGTTCTCACAAAAGAAGAAAAACACAGTCACACAGCAGCAGTTCATAAGTTTCAGACATACATGAATGTATCATAAAAGATAAACCATGACATGATAAAAAGGCCCCACTACCATATCATCTTTCTTGTTCAATAGGGTTCCACATAATCATCCTCATCTTCATCAAACTATTCTTCTTCAGAGTCAAATTCTTCTCCTTCATAAAGGTGTCTCACTCTTGCACTTCTACGCAACTAAAGTTGTTCTTCTGCTCTCATTGCATCTCCAATAACAGACCAAGGTATCCCTCTACCTTCCATCTCATCTTTCTCATCTCTATAGACAACTAATGCACAATCATCTCTATTCTCATGCAGAAAACCTTGAGCTTTAGTCGTATCACTAGACAAGAGAACATCACTGATCTTCTTTGACTTGATCTGTTCTTTCTTATTAATTAGCTTAGAGTTGATTTGAATACAGACCAATTTGTTCAGGCGAGCTGTAGTAAGTCTATTTCTCTTCTTAGTGTGTACCTATAAAATTAAAATAAGAGCATTTTTAGGTCACCAAAATAATTGTAATGCTGCTGCAATTTTCATGTAGACAGGTACTAACCCCTTCAAACCCGTTCCAATTTCTTTCACAACCAGAAGAGTTTGATGTCAAAGATAGGATCCTTGTAGCCATCTTCTGTAAAGCTGGTGTTTCAGTTCCATATAGCGGCCACCATGATGCTGAAATAAATAAAAAAACACCTCTATTAGTTAGTAGCCATTTATTGTTAGATGAAAACAGCAAACAACCATATTGTAATCAAATTTATTGTAGCAACAAGTACCTGTACCTGGGTTGTAATCAAAGTTTTCAAAAGTCCTTGTAAGCTTCTTATTAAGTTGTCCTTCTCTATTCTGAAACTTTTTCAGTTCAGTGTTGGCAGTCCTCATCATAATAATAAAAAGTCTCCACACAACTGATAAATCCTTCTGTTATTGTGGGCTCATCAAAGATTGATGGGTTACTATAACTATAGTGTGGATTCAGCAAATAAGCTGTCAAATGCAATGGAGAATCAAGTCTTCCTTTCATCTTCTTGTGAATAACAACAATTACCTCCTTGTGCCAGGACTCATTATTGGCGAAGGCCTCTTTGATCTCTCTCTTTGCCTTTAGTAGTTCTCCATAAACAAAACCCATGGATGGCTTCACATCCCCATCAACCAAATGGAGAACTTTGACCAATGGCTCAAAAACAATCAATGTTAGCCTGACATCCTTCCAAAAGGTTGGATTCAATATAATCGCTGTGGCATCTTTTCCTTTCTTTGACTACACATCCTTCAATGAGTCCCACCTACTATGAACCACCACCTTCCTTAACTGGTCCTTCTTCTCTTGTATGCTATTCAAAGTGAGAAAGGTTGAAGCAAACCTAGTCACTCCTCGCCTTATTATCTCTTTCCCCTCTGTGAAGTATCTCATGCATTCCAATGTTCTTGTGTGCCCATAGACAAATATGGTGAATGCCTTTGCTTGTTCAATGACCTTCTTGAATCGAGCCATGTTGCCAATTCCTTGGAGCATCAAGTTGATTATGTGAGTTGCACAAGAGGTCCAAATATATATGTGGTCTCTTTTGAAGCAATAGCTTCTTTGCTCCCATGTTGTTAGAGTCACATTGTCTGTCACTACTTGCACCACATTATCTAGACCAATGCCTTCAATTGCTTTGTCCACTAGTTCAAAGATGACTTCACTTGTGTATGACACATCTGACATCTCTTTTGAGCTAATAAAACTGGTTCCATCAGTACAATTAGTGCACAAGTTCATTATGCTTTTCCTCTTCCTATATCTGACCAAGCATCAGTCATAATAGAGCACCCATTCTTCATCTTCTCAGCTTCACGTTCTTGCATTAAATTCTTGGTTCTTGCATATTCTTCTTCCAACAATCTCTCTTGCAGAGGTTCAAGTCCAGCCCCAAATTGTCCAATAGCTTTACACATCTGCTTGAACTTATCATTGTCACATGCATTTAATGGTATTGCTGCCAATGTTACAAAAAAAGAAGGTTAATTAGTGTTCAGTACAGCCATATTGGCATCTAATGAATTCTGAAATATAAATGCAGCATAGGAAATTACCATGTGTATAGACCCATCTTGCAATATATTTATGCACCTCATGTGTTCTTTCCTTCCAAAGCTCCTTGTTCAGCTTCTGTTGAGTCAAAGATTCAGATTTGGTTGCTTTAGGATCAATAGCACGTGTTCATTTGTCAATAGGTCCTAATTTGAGAGGCTTTGAACTTCCAATACAAGTGACTTCCTCTGACTCTCCACCTCCAACCTAAGAAACATTCACTTCCTCTCTAAGTTCTAGCTCACGAACAGCCTTCTCCTCCCTCTTCCTTTTTGCATCGTTTAGTGCTTTCTTGCACTTCTCTTTAGCATCCAGAGCCTCCGGTGTTCTTTCCTTGCATTTCGTCACAATCTTTCCTTCATGGGCCACATGCTGCTTCAACTGATAAATCCCTCCTTGCATCACCTTGTCACAGAGTTTGCACTTCATCTTGTCCTTGTTGTTAGCATCAACAAGAACCCCATATTCCCATCCCACATCATCTGAATTCCTTTTCAGGATAGTCGCTCCCTCAATTTTAGTTCTAGGTGTAGATAAAGCTTCAGTTGTCGACATCCTACTCCTACATTCAAGAGTTCAGAGCATACATTTAGATTTAGGTTTCAGAGATCAGTGAGCAAACATTCAAATTTCAGTGACCTACTGACCTAAACATTCAGACATTCCGTCAATGGAAATTGATAATACATTCAGTCAATTAATAATACATTCAGGCAATCACAATTCCCAAAATATATTTAGGCAATCACAATCCATCCATCCATTAACTTCAGTATCCATCCATTCATTCAGCAGGGGAGGGGATCTTCTAGCAGGGGAGAGGGGCAGGGGGACTAACCTTGGGGGCTGGGGCGGGAGGCGTGCGCCGGTGGGGACGAGCTCCAAGTGGGGACGAGCAGGACCGGTGGGACTGCGAGGAGGAGCAAGGCTGGCGGCGACGAGCTCCACGCAGGGACGGGAATGACTGGTGAAATTTCAGGGAGGAGCAAGGCCGGTGGGGACGAGGTCGTCCGGCGAGAGGGGAGCGACCGGCGGGGAGGACAGCGACCGGCGGGGAGGAGCAAATGGTAGGCGGGAAGTGCTTCCTCTCCCTCTTATCCTCCCGCCTGTTTTCGCGCGGGCGAAGCCATCTGCGTGCGCGCTCGTCTGCGGCATCACCTCCGCGGGGGAAGTCTTCGCGCGCTCGCCAACGGCGGTAATTTTTCGCGCGCTCGCCCTCTGCATCTGCCTCCGTGCCGCCTTGCCCGCCTCCACGCTGCCTCCGCGCCACCTAATCGCGCCTAGTGCCTATAGGTCCGCTTAACCCCATAGGCTAGGCGGACAACCTCCGACTTGTGACTAATCGCGCCTAAGCGGAGCCATGGTGTTGCCTTTTTTTGCTTATAAATACACACATGCTAGCACCAATGGCGGCCTCCTCATCCTTTATCCTCCTTCTGCTCGTCGCCGCCACCTCTGTGGTCTGCACGATTGCCTCCACCTTCACCATCAGGAACAACTGCAACTTCACGGTGTGGCCAGCAGCCACCCTAGTGGGCCGGGGTCGGTGGCCTGGACCCTAGGTAGACGTGGAACCTGTTTGTCCCCGCCAGCACTAGCTCCGGCCGCGTGTGGGGTCGCACGGGCTGCTCCTTCAACGGCAACAGCGGGAGCTCCCAGGAGGGCGACTATGCCTGGCGCTCTCCTGCACGCTCTCCGGGAAGCCTCCCATGACGCTGGCCGAGTTCACGCTCGGCGGCAGCCAAGACTTCTATGACATCTCGGTGATCGATGGCAGCACCGGCGTGACGCTCAACTATGGCAGCTCCAGCTGCCCCGACGCCTACCTGTCACTACCGGATTCGCACGCTTTGCCGAGTGCCAGGGGCCGGCAAACCCTTTGCCTCGGCAAAGGTCACTCGGTAAAAAAAGTGTTGGCAAAGCCGTCTTTGCCGAGTGTTTCTTGTTGGGCACTCGGCAAAGAGTTTGCCGAGTGTCCGATACTCGGCAAAGTTTGAAATGAAAAAAAACTGAAAACAATTGCAAATTTTTTTTTACCGGGGGAGGCCCCACCGGCCATCACAAGTCGAAGTCGCAAGTCGCGGCCGGCCGGATTCGAACCCGCGACCTCTCCCTCGCGTGTACCCCTCTACCACTACACCACACTGTCACTTGTGTCTAGATCCCGTTTTGGTTCCCCCACAGATTATACTAAATCGAGTGTAAATTGCTTGTTTGAGGCCATAAATGAATTCAAATCAAAAAGTTGTCAACTACAAAGTTTCATATATTTTCGAGATCTACAACTTTTATTTTGGTAGTTTCTCCATGCGAGGTCGTTTACAAAATTTGGAATTTCAAATTTGAGAAATTCAAACGTAGTTTTGCATCACAAGATGATTTCAAATTAAAAAGTTGTCACCTACAAAGTTTCATAACTTTTCGAGATCTACAAAGTTTAGTTTGGTTGTTTTTCCATCCGAGGTCTTTTAAAAAATTCAAATTTTATTATTTTGAAATTCAAATGCAGTTTTGCATGACAAGATGATTTCAAATTAAAAAGTTTTCAACCACAAATTTTCATAACTTTTCGAGATGTACAAGGTTTATTTTGGTTGTTTGATCATTTGTGCATCTGACATGGTGGTTCTAACATTGTTTACAAATCTTATATATCTCTTTTGTAGTTTCATAAACTACTAGAGAGATATGTAAGATTTATAAACAAATTTACTTTCACTTTGTCATATGAAGAAATGACCAAAACAAAAATTGTACATCTTGATGAGTAATAGAACTTTGTAGTTCAAAATTTTTTCATTTGAATTAATTTACTGGTTCAAAATGTGCTTTGAAATTTGTCTTTGCCGAGTGTTTTTTTACACTCGGCAAAGACCTTCTTTGCTGAGTGTAAAAAACACTCGGCAAAGAAGCTCTTTGCCGAGTGTTTTTTAGCTCTTTGCTGAGTGTCCGAAAAAAAACACTCGGCAAACCACTTGACACTCGGCAAAGAGCCAGTTTCCGGTAGTGTATTCCTATGTTCGGTAATGGCATATGCGCATGCTTGTGCCTATGGTACTAATACTACACATCTCTCCTATCAAGACGAAGTTATCCATTGAACAAGCAATACCGTGTATGACGACCAATGTGATGTCAATGTCAACTTGCATTAAGTTTTCAGCACATCTAGATGATATATCTGATAAAAATTCTAAGAAATGTAACATCTAGATGATCATGACAAATAAAATTGGCGTATATACCACAACTGATGGCAACGTTATTCTAAGGCTAAGTGCTAGGCAGACAGCTAGCCATCCAATGATTTTTGTAATAACTATAATACTGGATCTTGCATTGGCCAAACTTTGCCAAGTTATATATACAATAGCTAGACTTTTTCATTTCGGCTAGGGTGTAGACATCACTACTATTTTTAGACCAAAGGCATTCACCCAACTTTATTAGAAAGCGTAACGAAGACCTTTGATCCGACGCTGGGGACACCAGCTTTACAGCGCAGTCCAGAGAACAAGACACACTAACTCGACTGAAAACAACTCCACCAAAAGGCTCTCGACAGAAAACGACTAACTCAAAACAAGTCTAACTCAGCGCAACTAAAGGCTACTTAGTACTCCCCAAGGAACATTACATCACAGTAGCGGCCTTAACCGAGACCTTAAGCATCATTTCGTCCGCCAAAGGAACCAGCTTCGGTTTGAGTAAAGGGCGCCAAGTCTTGGACAGCATCAACATCTTATAAATCAAAGCCACCGGGGATGACAAAATCTTCTTGTTGAACACCACATCATTGCGAGTCTTCCAAATGGACCATAGGGCACCTGCACATAGAAACAAGATTGTCATCTGCTTCTTACCCCGACATCTTTCCACAATCTCTAAAAGACATCACTACTATAGAATCAATTTTGGGATACATAGTACCGCTACCCCAGATCAGGACAATACTGCTGGTTCAAAACACCCAATCATCACTGGGTTTTGAACCGGCACAACCTAATCGACAGCGATGAGTACTACAGTATGGACTAGTCTTTCGCAACGAATAGCTAGCAACGGTAAGGCAATGCGTTGCTCGGTTAGCAGATCCCACCTTCCCACCTCTATCCTCTTGTAAATAACTCCTCATCCATCCCAGATCTCAACCGCACGACTCGAGGCCTCCTGCTTATCTTTTGGCGCCCCTCACCTCTCCTCTCCAGCCGCCATGGGACAGCCACCATGGGAGAAGAAGAAGATGCTACCCTCCGTCGGCTTCCACGGTTCCAACCCTCTCCCCACCAGGCAGTTGCGGCCCTTTACCTCCTGGATGTTCATCCATCTATCCCCAATCGGAAAGGCCTTCCTCCAGGTCTGCATCGATGTTCCCTTTTCCCTGTAAGTACCGAGGCCAGCACCTCCATTAGGTTTAATTAAACCATGTATGGTGGCTTTGTTGAGTTCAGATCAGGGCACGGTTCGTGCAATTTACCTCGTTACCACTGCTATGCATCCAGTTACTCGATGTAATTTCCCGTCAGCACTTGCTCCTCCCTTTCTGCTGTTCACTTTTGGGTTGTGGATAATTCGTTCCTGATTAAGTTTTCAGGATCCCGATGCCTTTTTCTGTTTCCCAGGTACCTGTACATTTCCCTAATACTCCTTGTTCACTGTTTCGGCATTCATGAACTTCGAAGAAAAGATTATTCCTAATTTACTGCTTCAGAATTATTACATGTATTACTTTCCTTAATTAATATGAAATCGTGCACTGTGGGATCTCCCCCACAGTATTTTTGGGTCAAAAAAAAGGATGCTGCTGCATATGTTAAACAGCTCCAAGCCATTCTCAGATAGCTGTACATTTTCTCTCTAGATGTCTGATTCGTCGTTGAATTTTCCATTTTCATTATAGAAAGCATATAGTGTTCTTGTCATTAAACACCTATGACATGTGGAATTCTGTGATTTTTTAAGCATATACTGTTCTGTCATTAAGCCCCTGAATGCATGTACTTACAGAATTTGTGATTTATTTTTTTCATGCAGGAGTATTGATTAATTGGGTCCTTATCTATAAGTATGCTGAATAAAATATTATTATTGTTTGAATTAATGCTCCTGTTTGAAGATTTAAAACCAGCTGAATTGTCTTATTCTTTCGGATATTGCTTCACAAGTTCCTGATATAATTGCAGATTTCAGCTACTATCTTAACTTCCCATCGTTCTAAGGAATATTGTTCATAATCAAAGTGTATGAAAATTAAATACTCTTTTCTATGAGTCAGAAAATATTTCACTTATAATAGCGATTTGGTAATTCCTAGTTTTCAAGCTGATGTGACGTTTGAAGCTTGATTAAGGTCTACTTAGTCTTGTATTGCTTGAAACTTGCAGGCCTGATGAGAAACTTATCTTGGTATTGTCCCATGTTAAATTGACTATCAATCGAGATATACCTATTGCAACTTATCTAAGGAACTTAAATCATTTCTCTTATGCTTATATACCAGAAATGTTATGGTGCTCTGCTTTCCTAGTCTGAATGAATAAACATTTGTCCTCCATTATTTAAGTACATGTGCAAATTAGGCCTTTACTTGCTGAAGTGATAGTTATTCATTAAGAAGATGACCATGGGCACTAATATGGATCTACTAGCTACTTGCTTGAACTGCATCCTGTTGACAATAATGGGGCTACTTACAATCTGCTCTATCAAATTATGCAAGTTATGAATTTTCTATAAAATTTTCTCTCTTGTACGAATCACAAATCAGTGAGTTATATAGATGTTCAGATATCTTGAAACTAGAGGAGATAAGGAGTGATATATTTACATTGGTCTTTTTTGGGATACAAGATCGCTGCCCTCACTCCCCCATCTGCGATCTAATCCATTTTGCTCCACCCCCATCTGCGACCTCCCCGTCCAGCTATATACCCTTCTTGAGGCACTAACCCATCCCCTCCTCCCTTTCTATATGTTAATGCTGTGAACGAATTTCTGCACATCATGTGCGGAGTCAATTTCTGTGTGAACTTCATCAATTTTTCTCTTGTAATTTTTGACGCAAATTTTTCTCTTGTAATTTGCAGCCCAAATGTTTAAATTTTCTTGTTTAAAGCATCACATCTATTACTTGTGATGTTATGCAGAGTTCTTTTTTACATGCTGTCAAGGTGTTTGGCACCATAAAGTTGGATTTCATATTTGTGCTATTTGCAGTCACCACATTTCAGCTGCTATCTTAAATTTCATGGCCTTCAAATTGTGTACCTGTCTTTTCTATAACCCATTACGATTTTAGTTCCAAGTGTCATATTAAAGTAATCCAACATTTATTTATCTATAGGTCAGAGAAGATAAAATGGTGATCGCATCAGTGGAATGCTAGAATAAACTGAAGGAAGGAGAAAGGAGGGCTGATGACATTCTAAGAGGGATCCCTTTATGTTTTATATTTGACTCCCATATGAACTTGTACTCTGAACAAAAATTGTGCCTTGAATTATGTAGATGCTACTCGTAATAAAACAAATTCTTTATTCTATATGGCTGATTGTGCCTATTTTCTATGTGTCAGATGATTTTGCATTTTTCATTGAATTGTACAGGCATTATCCCTATATTTGTCTCAAAAATTAAATATATACCATATTAATGGCCGAATGGCTTATTTCTTGCAACACATATAATAAATCTTTTCGTTATAATAGAACATAAAAGTAGTTCGCCCATGGTTTGTACAAACACATATAAGCGTTGCCATTAACATCATTATGCGTTGTAACTTTGCAATGGTTATTAGTATGTGTTACCAACACATAAATAAATGTTGCAATAGATCCTTGCAACGCCACTTTAGGCAACACATATAAGATGCGTTGGTATAGGCCTTTCTAACGCATATTTGGACTTTTAGCAACGTATATTTGTGTTGCAAAAGGAGGTATCATGTTAACTGACAGTGATACCTTTATCATCACTGCCGGTTTGTGGCTCAACCCGACAGTGATGCTCGAGACATCACTGCCAGCTTATGGCTAAGCCCGACAGTGATGCTCTATACATCACTGTCGGCTTGTGTTCGAGCCGGCAGTGAGAGGTTCAGCAACACTACCGGATCCATTCTGAATCCGACATTGTTATTGAAGCCATCACTGCCGGCTCGGTGCTAGCCGGCAGTGATATATTTTTCGTATTTTGTTGTATATAATTTAATTTGTGTTTTTTTGGTGGACTCAGTATTCGCTATTTATATCACAAATGAAACATTACTAATCCATCATCATTAAACATTACAAGAATGACTTTACAAAAATTACAACATTTACATGAACACAAGTCCATCAAGATTCCCTATTACAGTAATCTATGCGCAGCATTTTTTGCATACAACTTGTTAGCCTTGGTCTAGGCCCGACAAAGTGAGAATATCCCGTTCTTACTACATACCTCGTCCAAAATGAAGGCTGCAAGCGCATCCTAGAATCCTCAGATCTCGCCTTCTAGTAGGCAGCGACGCTTCATTTTGATCCGTTGTCTCGAAATCAACAAATGTTAGACAAAAAAGTAGTTTGTTTTATGGAAATACATGAGATGGGAAGCATACACACCAGTTCATCTGAGCATTTTGTTACCCCACTGAAATAACGGTACATGTCCCACATTACGTAGAACCCGCATTCGTTGTTCGCCATCGGCTGCTCTAGGATATCCATTTCCATGCAGAAAACCTGGAAAGGTGGCATCGAGAGCCCTTCCACTTGTGCCTTGACACTATCATATAATGTATAAAATAAGAAATATGAGAATCTGCTATGTGATTAAAAAAACATGTTATTGGATTCACTTACTCATTTAACACTGAGCATAGGGGATTGACAAGAGAAAGTGGTCTCATCTTGGACTCCAACACCTCGATACATGACTCAAAAAGGTTAATATCTACGAAGATAAAATGGGAACTGCATACACAAAGTCCTAGTTAATCAAAATCTTTAAAAAAACAGCAGTGATGACCAGCATAAAGGATAAAAACATATACCTGCAATTGTAGGCTAGAAGGATGTTCCTTTTTCGGTTCTATGAATGATTTGATAGCTGTGGTCACCACGCCTGTCATATGGGCCTTGTCATATCCTAAATCGCCCCTACATATTTTTTCGTTGAATATGATTGGGTCCAGGAAGCCAATGTGAAAAAGTTTTGCCCTATCGCAATATGCAGCCACCCACCTACATAAAGCATAGGATACGTTAAAACGTTGCTGGTTCAGCGTTATTGTAGCATCAAACAGGAACGGTACTTACAAAGTCCGCAGCACCATAATTTGGTTGTCGAGGTCACGCCTGTTGAAAAGCTGAAATAGGCAGTCATATGCGATATGATGCATTGTTTCTTCAGGCCATTAGAACACCACTCCAGATAAGATGAGAACTTCAAAACCAGTATACTCTCGGCTCTTGGTATCAATCATGTAATAGTCATGCAGTTGACGCATATTTGTTGGCAAATCATTTATTTTCCTCTCAGTTTCCAACAAACAATGCCCAAGAGTATACTGGTATGCAAGGCTCATGTTTTCAAAGTTCCCTTGTTGTTATAGATAAAGCAACTCAGCTTCCTCAAGGCTTAGGCCCAAATCTGCAACCATCTGATTTATTTTTCTCTTATATTCAAATTCTTGGTTTAGGGCTCCCTCTTTATTTTCCCTGCTCTTGTCTTGCCGCTTTATATCAGTGACCGACATCCACCAAGGTTTTAAGGCAATTAAATTAAAAAAACTAATGCATGCCTTCGTGAAGTCAGGCTTGACCGGCTGTGCCATATCCATCGGCTTCTTTTGTTTAGCCGTTCTTGGAACATTATCTACCAAAGCAGATGACACTCTCTTCAAGCCTGACCATGCCATTGTGCATCCTCTACGCCGAGATGGCACTTCTTTTCTCTGGGGAGGGGGAGAGGGAGGTGAGAAATCATGAGGAGGAGGAGAATCCTCTTTTCTCTAGGGTGGCGGAGAGGGAGACGGAGGTGAGGAATCATGAGGAGGATGAGGAGGAGGAGGAGGAGAATCCTTTGTTCTCTGGAGTGGCGGAGAGGGAGAGGGAGAGGGAGGTGAGGAATCATGAGGAGGAGGAGGAGGAGGAGGAGGAGGAGGAGAATCCTCTTTTCTCTAGGGTGGCGGAGAGGGAGAGGTATGAGGTTGAGGCAGAGGAGAGTGATAGCTAGGTTCATAATCTCAGGGGGGCGATTCGTCGCCGTCCTCATCATCATATTTCAAAGACAACTAGTCATCAAGCTTAATGAAGCGCTTGCGCCAGGCCACATGAGCGCCCTTGTTCTGAACAAGGCATTTCATGTCTTCATGTGTGCGGTAATCAATGTGATATTTCTATACTTCTTATAAAGTATACTATCAATGCTGACGCGCGCATACCCCGTGGAATTGGTCACCCATTGATTACCCCATCTCCCGCAGGCCCGGCATGGCCGAGCACCACCTTATCCATTGTCCATTGCTGACGGACGTACAACCTGACACTGACGGGCCCGGTGATTTGGTCAACTGGATGAGATGCAATCGCCTCTGCATCGGTGAGTGGCGTCAATCCGCAGCTGCTGCGACCCATGACCTATGGCTGTGGGCCAAAGCTAGTCGGCATAGGTTCTTGTGTTGATCTCCTGGATGCCATAATTTCACTAACTCTTTGTTCAACCCTCTCATCAAGCCGTTTCTCAAAACTGACTTCTATCTCCTTCATAATCCTCTTATACTCTGCCACTTTTTTCTCTTTACCCCTCGAGTTGCTCCGATAAGTGGCCGAATCTTCCTCGAAGACAAGTTTTCAAGGATAAACACCGGCACCTCTAGTGCGACCAGGGTGCACCTTGTTTCCAAGAGCATGGGTGAGCACGTCATTCTCCCTGTTAGAAGTGCTGCTCCCTTGCATCACTTCTTCATGGACCTCGGAGATCCTCATGATGAGGCTACTCATGGATGGATTGTCCAAGGTAAAGCACCCATCCTTGGTGTGCTTTAGCCCCCTCGCCATACAGTAAGATAAGGATATAAGCTCCCAAGTGGCAGTCTCAGGCACAACGCCACGGAGAGTCAAGTCATCAAGTTCAGCTTGAAATGCATCCATCTTACTAACGTAGCCTCGAGAGCCGAGCCTGTGAGGATTCATCGCTTTAAGCAAGTTCTGTGTATTCTTCTTGCTGACTTCCAAGTACTTCTGGCTGACGTACTCTCCCTCATCCTAATTTGGCTCTTTATTCTTGAGGATAAAGTTCTTGTACAATGTCCCCTTGAAGTTCTTAAAGCATGTCCTCATGGTTTCTTGTCTTTTTCTTGATTGGCTCCATGTCAATGTCCTTTGTGAAAGTGAAAAAATGCGGTATCATTTTCTCCCATATGGCATCCTTCTCACTTTTAGGAACCTTCCACAGGTCATCATCTTTCCTGTGCCACTTCCTGTACTTAATTGGGATGTGCTCCCTAACAAGTGCCCCGACAACAGTCTTGTATTTGTACGCATATTTTCTAGGTTCGAGCGGCTCACCGGCATATGTCACCTCAGTGATGTGCCAATGTGCCTTACGACCTTCTGGAACCTTTGACACACCTCGTTTGGTTCTAGCCTTGTTGGTGCCCAAACCTTCTGACTGCTCGGTCGACTGAACCTCCTGCTAGAGACACCAATAAGCTAAGACTGACTGAATTAATTAACATATATGGCTACCTAGTAAATTGATACCTAAGTTACCTGGTCATCTTGATCCAGCTGGAGACAAGAGGTAGGGGTCCATGGTACCTCGTGCTCATCAGGCGGCTCTCCTGTACCGTTATCATCTCCTTCTTGTTGCCTATCATTGCTTGTGCGACGAGTTGACGGGCGTTTAGGATCCATGGCTGTGACAAGTACTCCGATAACAAGTAACTTTTATAACAGTGATTAAGGATGCCTAATCTAGTATGATAGCCAAGAAGAGCATCAGAGTATAATCTGGCTTCAAGCCCATGTTAACCACACCTATCAAATGTAGGCTTTACCAACCAAGCTATCGCTCGGTTCACTCATGTATTTTGCTACATATACATGATTTTGTACAATAGGTGAACAGCACCAAAAAAAAATTTCAATGCTTATTGTTGTACCTAGTGTGGGTGACTAGGCAATACATGAATTACCCTATGTTCAATATAGTTCATTTTGATGTTATTTATTTTATTTTTAGTTATATTATTCAAAGTCATAAATAAGGTCCCAAACCAATCATTTACTAGCATTAGAACACAGCAGGATTGCACAGCAGCGTTGGGAATTCATCAATGCGAACACCTAAGGGGACACCCGCTCAGGCATTTCAGCAAACACCTAAGGGGCATTGCTAGAGGCACTCACCTCATGGAAGGGCAGATGCTGCTCTCCGCGTGCTCCTGAAGGCCTAGCTCTTCATAGTAGCAGGCTTGGTTGCTCTGGCGGCGTTGAGGAAGACGAGGGCGCTAGCAGTGGTGTTGCTCCGGAGGCGTCGAGGAAGGCGAGGGCATGGGCAGGGTCCGTGGTCCGGCGGTGCCGAGGAAGCAGGGTTGGTGATGGCATCGGGTGAAGCACAGCCGACTGCGTGGAGGAAGAGCAGGGCGTGACGGCAGCTCAGGTGGAGGCGCTAGTTCACCGGTGTGGAGGAACAGAGCGGCGCGTTCATTCGAAAGGGTGAAATGTTTTAACCGACAGTGACGAGGGCCATCACTGCTTTCTAAATGAAACCGACAGTGACGAGGGCCATCACTGCCGGTTCCAATTATGAACAGGCAGTGATGAGGGGCATCACTGCCAGTTACGTACAAGTACGTTATTTTTTGTCTTCCTTACGAACTACTACTAGTGGCCCAGCGGTTAAGACTCAGCATTCTAGCCCCCTCTGCCTGAAGTCGAACCATGGGCAGGCGTATTTTTTAATTTTTTTTTATTTTTTGAAATTTAACCTAACTACATTGTAACTTAATAAAATGATATAAAAATTAGAACATTTTTCTGAAATTTATTTTAAAATTATAGTCATCACTGTCGGTTAGAATACTTTGTGGTTTCAGTTGGCGGTAGGCTCAGTTGAGCCATGAATCCTGAAGTCGAACCATGGGCAGGCGTATTTTTTAATTTTTTTATTTTTTGAAATTTAACCTAACTACATTGTAACTTAATAAAATGATATAAAAATTAGAACATTTTTCTGAAATTTATTTTAAAATTATAGTCATCACTGTCGGTTAGAATACTTTGTGGTTTCAGTTGGCAGTAGGCTCAGTTGAGCCATGAATTAATCGGTGACAGCGTGCGGAAAATAAATTAAATCGGAGAAAGTACCAAACCATCTTAGAAAAATCCCAAACTTGGTGGTTTCATCGCCCGTGGCACGTGCTATCCGGAGAAAAAGTTTGAGTCCAATACGGCACCAGAATGCATATGAACCACGGAAACCTTGACAACCCAAGTGTTTAGTCATTGTAATATTACACGGCTTGGATATCTCCGTGAAGCATGTATAACCCGCCTTTGTCGAAATGGCTTGAAATTTTTTTAGAGGCATGTACACCCAAATTATGGCCATACACAAGATCTTAGGTTTTTCTGATCATTTTTAATATTATTATATTTTTCTCTGTGGTACACGAGACAAGAGAGGGCCAGTTACATGCTGGGCACACTCGAATTTTGCATCCACATGGACCAAAAATTAGTCCCTAGGGCACATGAGACCCTGTGAAAAAGTTTGGCACCATTCCGGAACGGTTTGGCGGTAGGCTCAGTTGAGCCATGAATTAATCGGTGACGGCTTGCGGAAATTGAATTAAACCGGTGAAAAAACCAAACCATCTCAGAAAAATTGCAAACTCGGTGGTTTCATCGCCCGTGGCATGTGGTATCCTGACAAAAAGTTTGAGTCCAATATAGCACCGGAATGCATATAAACCACGGAAATTTAATGCTCAGAGAATGTACAAAAATATCAAGACATGCAGTGCCATTTGAAGAGACAAACATCAATATATATATATATATATAGACTACAAAATTTCAATATAAAATAACAGAAAATTAAGAATAAAATTACATATACGATAACAAAGACTTAACACTAGCATTAAATGTACGATAACAAAAACCTACAGTCTAGGTTCATGTTACCATCGAAGTGTACTAACACATTAAAATAAAATCATCTCATAAGCATTCTTCTAGCACTCTAGGATTGAAGAAGTGCCGAGAATACCACAGAGATGGCTGGCGAGCTACGCCGGGAGACGAACGGGGAGGTTGCGGGGCACTGTTAAAATCATGCCTCTTCGGAGAGACAATCCCGAGCACATCTCAGACGGTTGACGCTGACTGATGAGCCCATGCCTCTCCGGATAGACAGGCCTGAGCACACAGCAAAGGATAGCTCTGTCAACCTCGTAGTAACATCAAGACTCGGCGTGGCTCAATCTTCGCAAACATTCTTCTAGTATCGAGGACCGTACACCATCTTGCGGATGACCACGCTTTTTGAAATTTGTATGTGGAGGGCTTTCTCCCACATAGACCATAGCTTTGAATACTAGCTAAGAGAGAATGAAATGAGAAATAAGCAAGAGGTGGCAAGACTTGGCCGTTGAGAGGCTCCTGGCCGATTGGCCATTTTATAGGGCTACCATTCGTGCTAAATGTTTCTTTGAATCAAAGCTGTCGGGGTAGGTGTGAGCAATACTCCCGCTGTCATGATCAGCAGGAGCAACGTACATCACTGTCGGTTTTTTAAAAACCGATAGTGATGAGGGGGCATCTGTGCCGGTTGCACGAACCGGCAGTGATAGTAAGTATCACTGTCGGTTTTGAAACCGGACCGACAGTGATGTCTCTGCCATGCTGTTGCACCGCTGTTGGGGTCAGCATTTTTAAAAGCAGCGCCACTGTGGAGGGCTCAGCCTTTTTTTAAAAAAAATTAGTCCCGGCTCGGCAGTTAGTTTGATTTTTTTTTCATTTTATCCAGCGCCTTAATTAATCAAAGAAAAAACAAAAAAAATTAACCCGTCCAGGATTCGAGCTGTGAAGGACGTCATAGAGTGCGCGGCTCTAACCGTTGGGCTACATAGGGAGTTCGGTTAGGATTGTTTTATTTTTTGTTTTATCACATACTCCCTCCGTCCCGAGAAATAACTTTGACTAAATATATATTAAAAAATATTAATATTTATAGTACATAATTAGTATCATTGGAAAGATCTTTGAATCTAGTTTTTTAACAAATTTATTTGGATATACGAATGTTGCATGCACACCAATGACGATAGTTATTTAGGGACGGAGGGAGTAATATAGCACTATTAAAAATAACAGAAAACATAAAAGACTTTATTTTCTAAGATAAAACAAAAAATTAAGTAACGATTAATTTATTGTATGATAACTAATTAATGGTCTAAAATCAATCCATACAAACATAATTACGATATCCAGACAAATAAAAACTCAATGAAACATAATTAACTTGTTCATACAAACAGTATTAAAATAACCATAAAAAAATCTAATTATTTGAATAAACCTGATTAAACATAGCAGTACAAACAAACCAACATAGATCCTAAAAACCGGCTGCATCCCTAGTCCGTCTCCACTGCCAGTAGCATATGTCTTCGATGGTGTAACCACGGTCATTCTCTATGTAATGTAAGGCCACCCTTTGACATGTGTCACACAAAGCAACATACTCAGCTACGTCTCTCTTTAAACCATACCACCAATATTTCTCTTTTAGATCTAAATACATCTTAGTACTACCCGGATGTATGGAATAAGCTGACTCATGAGCTTCACGCAGAATTGCCATTCGTATTTCCCTATCTTCGGGCACACACAACCTTTTCCCGAACCATAGCGTACCATTTTCATCCTTATGGAATCCTGGAGATTTTCCTTTCGCTATGTTTTCAGCTATCTCTCTCAACTTTTCATCTTTCAGCTGACCTTTACGGATTTCTTGCTCCAGAGTAGGCTCCAATACTAGTTCCACTGCATTAGTAGTAAATCCTAAATTCAGATGCTTACACTCAGCACACAATTCCTTAGGCATAGGCATTACTTGTATTTCATTTGCATAACTCTTCCTACTAAGGGCATCAGCAACCACGTTGGCCTTTCCGGGATGATAATGCACCTCTAGATCATAGTCTTTTATCAACTCCAACCATCTACGCTGCCTCAAGTTCAGATCTGTTTGAGTGAAGATATACTTGAGACTCTTGTGATCAGTGTATATATCACTTTTGTGTCCAATCAAATAATGCCTCCATATCTTTAATGCATGAACCACTGCAGCTAATTCCAAATCATGAGTAGGGTAATTTAACTCATGCTTCCTTAACTGCCTCGATGCATATGCCACAACTCTACCTTCTTGCATCAGAACACATCCCAATCTCAATCGAGATGCATCACAATAGATAGAGAAAGGTTTATTCAGGTCTGGCAAAACTAAGACAGGTGCAGTAGTCAATCTTTGCTTTAATTCCTCAAAATTAGCCTGACACTTCTCGGACCACACAAACTTAGCATTCTTTTCCAACAATGCAGTCATTGGTTTTGCAAGATTGGAAAATCCCTCTATAAACCTTCTATAATAACCAGCCAATCCCAAAAAGCTACGGATCTCACTTGCATTGGTAGGTGGTTTCCAGTTCAATACATCCTTCACCTTGCCAGGATCTACTGATATTCCTCCATTTGAAACGATATGACCCAGAAAAGAAACTTCCTTAAGCCAAAACTCACATTTACTCCTTTTTGCATATAGTTGGTGTTCTCTGAGCTTCTGCAAGACCAACCTCAAGTGTTCAGCATGTTCTTCCTCCGTCTTGGAAAACACTAGTATATCATCAATGAATACCACTACAAACTTGTCCAGATATTCCATGAACACCTTATTCATTAAGTACATGAAGTATGCGGGAGCATTAGTCAAACCAAATGACATCACTGTATACTCATATAACCCATAACGTGTAGTAAATGCTGTCTTGGGTATATCCCTGGCACGAATCTTCAATTGATGATATCCAGAACGAAGGTCAATCTTGGAAAATACACAAGCTCCTCTCAACTGATCAAACAGGTCATCAATTCTAGGCAATGGGTACTTGTTCTTAATGGTAACCTCATTAAGAGACCGATAATCTACACACATCCTCTGAGTTCCATCTTTCTTATCCACAAAAATTACTGGTGCACCCCATGGTGACGAACTAGGACGAATAAAACCCTTATCCTGTAACTCCTTAATTTGTTTCTTAAGTTCTTCTAGTTCATTTACTCCCATTCTATATGGTCGCTTAGCTATAGGTGCAGTTCCAGGTAATAATTCAATAATAAATTCAATATCACGGTCTGGTGGCATACCTGGCAAATCCTCCGGAAACACATCTGGGAATTCCTCCACAACTGGGTCCTCCTGATTGGTACCATCAGTGAGCTGGTTCACTGTAGCGGTCGCTTGTTTTTGCACTTTGACTTCAACCCTGATCCTATCCCCCTTTGGTGTAGTCAGCACAACCGATTTATCCTTACACTGAATCTCTGCTTGTTGTTGCATCATCCAATCCATTCCCAGTATAAGATCAATCCCGGCTGTCCTCAACACTATAGGGCTAACTGAAAACTCTACCCCCCTTAAGTTGAGACTAATGGGAAGACAGCGATAAGATGCTGGCATGCTTCCACCAGGTGAGTTTACTAAGATAGGGTTCTTCATGGCACACAAATGGATTCTATGTATTCTAACAAATGATTGTGATATGAAAGAATGTGATGCTCCAGAATCAAAAAGAACAGTGGCGGGAGTAGAGTGGACGTCGAACGTACCAAGCATAACTTCTGGCTCCTCCACTGCAGTTTCCTGGGACAAATGATTCACCCTTCCCGAGTTAAGTGCGGGCTTCTGGTGGCTGCTCTGTCTCTGGGGAGTCTGCTGGTTAGGCTTCTCTGGGCAGTTGTAAGACAGGTGACCTTCTTTTCCACAACGGAAACACCTGTTGGGAGTATTGGGAGCACTGGTCTTTGTAGGAGTGTTGTTGGAAGGACCCTGGCGCTGCACTTGATTCCCATTCTGCTGTGGTGGACGTTGGTTGCTACTCTGTGGCTGAAATGGGGGACGTTGAGGGAACTGTCCACGAAATGGAGTCTGACCACGGTTCCACTGTCCAGAAGGAGGTCTCTGCTGAGTATTCTATTGGAAGCCAGTGCGTGGACGGGTGTTGCTGTTGGAGGCTTGTCCCTGTAACCTCTTCCTCTTAGCATCCATTTCTTTGCGCTTGTTATCCACCACAATAGCGCAGTTCACAAGCGTCTGAAAGTTGGGATAGGTATTGGACATCAACTGCAACTGTAGTCCATCATATAATCCCTTCAAGAAGCGGCGCTGCTTATCATTGTCATTGGCCACCTCATGCGGAGCATATCATGACAGTTGAGCAAACTTGTCACGGTACTCAGCTACAGACATTGACCCTTGGGTCAGGTTCCTGAATTCCTCCGCCTTCAATTCTATCATCCCTTCAGGTATATGGTAAGCCCTGAAGTTCTCTCTAAACTCCTGCCAGGTGACTACAGGAGCATTAGCAGGGCGGCCATACTCATATGACTCCCACCAATCTTGAGCTTCTCCCTGAAGTTGCCCAGAAGCGAACAACACCTTCTGTCGGTCATCACATTGTGCAATGGTGAGTTGTTTCTCCACAGCACGAAGCCAATCATCAGCCTCCAAAGGATCAGCAGCATGTGTGAACACTGGGGGACGACCCTTCAAAAATTCACCACGCTTATCACGTGGTTGAACTCCAGCAACTGGCTGATTCTGCTGATTCTGCACCAGTTGTTGCATCAACTGCGTCTGTACTGCCAGCAATTGCTCAATAGTTGGTGGCGGTGGTGGTGGTGGGTTCGGGGGAATGTTGCCACGACCTCTGCCTCTTCCTCTTCCGGCCATCTGCCACCCATAAACATGCAAACTTTAAGAAATCCAGGTTATCAACCACTTATAAGATTAAGAATGAGATCTGAAAGTTTTCTGGACGAGTAGCAATATTGACAGTTCAGTATTTCAATCATATCTCGGGCTACAGAAGTCCAAAAGAGGCATGCTTTATATGGTTGGAAAGCTTATGAAATTATCCACAATTTCTATTCAGACCTCAAGACCAGATTCTGTCGTTAAGTCTATGAAAAATAAGGCGCAACAGAAACTGTTCCAGATTCCAGACTGTGCAGAAACTTTAACTTGTGAAAATTATATCTCTCGAACCAGATTAGATAAAAAGGTGATTCCAGTGGCATTTGAAAGATGCTTGAGTCTAGTTTCTCTCATAAAAATTTCATAAATGTTGCACGAACCATTTTTAAACTATAACAGAAACATCAGAGACTGCTCCAGAAAACAGCAAGGACAGAAACGAGATACTATCAAACCCAACTATTATTCCTTGACTATTAAACTTATTATTCTTAATAATGGAACTTGTAGACATGCCTACAAGTCCAGACACTCAAACAAAGATCCAACTCACACATAAGCATAATAATAAAGCAACTAGCACACCAAAGTTCAAACCACACGGCAGACTCGACTGACTCAACTGACGTTACTAAGAACGTTCTTATTACATAAAAGGACTCCTACTTCCTAAGGAAGTGGCTCATGCTCTAACTTCTCGTAGATCTTGGGCAAGCCTTGGTTTGCTCGGAGCTCATCAATGGTTGCTTGGCATCTCTTGATAGTCTTCCCTTGTGTCCTCACCATCTCTTCTAGTTGCAGCTTCCTGTCCATCATGTCATAGACAAAGTTTACCATCACCCGAGGTAGTGGCTCTAACTGCACTGGATCTGTCATAGCCCAACCAAGCTCGGGGTGTGCACGAGGAAGGAAACGATGGATGTCATGCTTCATGAGGTTAAAGCGAAGATAGCGAAGACCCATACATGCTTCAAAAGCAGCATCTTCAATGCTATCCTCCATGGTAGCTCGATGTCCCACATGAGAGAACATCCTGTCCAGCTGATATGCCCCCTTGTCTTGCTTGTGTGCAAAGATGCTTGCTCTTGCCTTCCAGTACGTGCTCTCCAGTGGATGAGTGTACTCCCAGCAGACGTACTCCACAGCTGGATGCCAATCCGCGAAGTAAGCAGTGAGCATCCCCACTAGGCGAATGTGAGAGACAGCATCCCCTCCATTCCTGTGGTAGATCCTCACAGTCCACCCCATTGGAGGAGGTGGCATATCTTCAGGAGCTTCATGTGGTGGAGACGGGGGTTGTTCATCTCCATTATCTTCCTCCTCACCATCTTCAATCTCAACGATTTCGGGATCTTCTTCAGGCTCAATCTCTTCCTGAGGAGGTGCTGGTGCTTGGACTGGTGCTACAGGGGTCTTCTCTTGCTCCTGAGGTTCTGGCTCTTGTGGCTCTTCAGTTGCAAGCAGGGCACGAGGTGGGTAGTATCCTCCAAAGCTGATGCGGGCAGTCTTACGGTCACGAGTCATCTACAGAATTTTTAGATGAAGTTAGAATAGAGGCAAAATTTCGTAATAGAATGAGACATAAGAAGCATAAAAATTTATCAAGTAACAAGAGCAAGATAGTGAGCATAAAAATAGTGTAAAGATGACACTACTTCGACCATTGCTAACTAGGCTTGCGTCCTACAGTCAACAAGAGCTCTGATACCAATTTGTCACACCCATTTATCGACCAAATGGAATGCTTACCCTTATGTGCGCCCAGAGATCAATCACACATAAGTTCACAAATTATAACAGAAGTATCATGGCAAATGTTATTACATCACGATATTTAACACATAATCTTAACACAAATGTAGCGGAAGTATAAATAAAAATCTCTCTCGTGGTAGCTCCAGTCACAGGTACATTGACTGGTTGACAGCAAGACTAGTAATCCTCAGGGAAGTAGGCGTAGTAGTCGCTATTACCTCCATCTGTTACCCATCCGGGATTTTTATCCAAATAAGAGAAATAAACAAGCGTAAGTACATCTCGTACTCAACAAGTGTAACATGGGGTTCATGAGGCTCAAATAGGCATAATCGTGGGTTTATCAGCATGTAGCTTTTAGTTAACATGATTTTAGCATATCAATAGCATCAATAGGTCTCAATGTAAACAATAAACATATGATCCATGTGAAATGATTAATGAATAGCAAAAACATAAACATAAACAATTAATCAACTATTCCATAAGGGTCCAAGGCCACTCGTGACCGTGAGCACGGCTGTTATAACAGTTCTACACTCTGCAGAGGTTGTACACTTTCACTGTGAGTCGTGTTACCCAAATGCCCGGGTTAATTACTCCCAAAACACTACCAAGGTGAGCAGGCAGGGTAAACACTATGAAGTCTTTCGAAGGTTCGTCTAACAAGTTAGGGCCATTAGATTCACTCGGCAAACAGATGTAGAGCCCCCCTTCCAAATGGCACATTGACCCGCAGCCTATACACATAAGGACAGAGGCCGCACTATACCCGATTCGTCAAGCCATTCTTACGCCATAAAGGTTACCTCTAACAAGCTAGAAAAGGTCCTTCTATATGACTAAAGCCAGAGCCATATAGCCCTCACAGTTGTACTGTAAATCCCGGATTGTCGCTTATAGATGAGTCCTTATGGAGAGCAATTAGAGCATCAAAACAACACACATGCTCTAACCCCCTTTGTACAAGAATCAAAATCATATTTTAATGTTTCTTGCATATTCCTCTAATCAATTTACATGATCATAGTCCATGTTTAAGCACTAGCCATACTAATCAATGCATCATAATGGGTACCAAGGCATAGGATCAATCACTAAGTCATCCTTAACAAGGAATAAATGCATAATGACATTAATTGCATAAGGTGAATAGGACAACAAGGATAATCCCATGCTATACTTGCCTTGCTCAAACTGGTCCTGAAGATCTTGCTCGTAGTAAGGCTCTTGATCTCCAACGAATTGCTCACCGTCTATACTCGATCAACCATTATCAACAACACACATCCAGAGGCAATCATGCATAGACAAACAAGACTATAATTAGAACAATACACCAACAGTAAGAAAATAAAATAAAAAGTCTTTAAAATGAATCTACAACTCGCTAGGATCACACAGACGCGAAGATCACGAAAAACGGATCTAAAACGACAAAGTTATGAATTTCCGAAGATTTCCTATAGAAAAATAAATACTTTAATTAAAACTCGAAAATAAATTAATCTAAACCTACTGTACAGTTACACCATTAGATAGAGCTCGCAAATATGAATCTAACGCAATTTGAATGGATCAAATCGGAGTTAAAACGAAGATTCTACGGCTAAAACAATCTCAGTGGCAAAACTGTAAATATCAGAAAGCGTATTTTTCTTTTTCCGAAACAAATTACGTTTTCTTTTATTAAAAACGTATTTTTCCAGAATACGCTTTGGACTGCGGGTTACATATTTGAAAACTCCAGGGACTCTTTAGCAAAAACAACCGCCGAACCGGTATCCTTGCTTTACAACCGTTGGATTAGATTTGGACGGACGGGATTGGATCGGAGGAGAGAGGGAAGATTCCGCCGGCGGCCACAGTAGC
Source organism: Saccharum spontaneum (assembly GCA_022457205.1). Taxonomy (NCBI): domain Eukaryota; kingdom Viridiplantae; phylum Streptophyta; class Magnoliopsida; order Poales; family Poaceae; genus Saccharum; species Saccharum spontaneum. The sequence continues at coordinate 44,372,978 of CM039609.1, read as the reverse complement.
CCAGGCGGCGGCGCCATGACCGGTGAAAACCGAACTCGCCGGAGTTCGCGAAGAAGGCGCTCCCGATCACCAAACACCGAACCGAGGGCACCAAACGAAAGAGCACAACATCGCGATCTTACCCCGCGCGAACACGTGACCGAGGAGCAGCTGGAGGGCGGCGGCTAGCTCGGCAAGGCGGCGGTGGAGGCGGAGCTCGCGGCGAGGCAACCCTAGACGGTTTTTGCTGCGGCTTTGGGTGGGATGAGGAGCGGGGAGGGCCGAGGGCTCCGTTTTATAGCTCGGGGACCCGTTATCTATGGAAAGGAGGGAGATTCAAGCCGCCAAATCGGATCGGAGAAGGAGGGAAGGTGAGCTTCGCCGATGGAAAGCCAGAGGAAGAAGAAAGGAAGGTGGACGATGACGCTGACAAAGGGGACCCACCTGTCGGCGACACAGAGAGGAGGAAGCGGCCGCGCGCGAGCTGGGCCGGTCTGCTGGGCTCGGGCTCGGCCCAGGAGAAGAAAACGGCGCGGGAGAAAATGGGCCGGCTGCAGTTGTGGTAGGAGAAGCGGCCCAGGAAGAAAGAATTCCTTTTCTTTTTCTTTTCCGAATTTTCAAATCCATTTTTCAAATGATTTTCAAATCAAATTTGAATTTGATTCAAACCACTCAACACAAAACTCCAAATGCAGCAGCATGAATGCTCAATCATGTTTCTACCCTTATATTTGATTTTAAATTTATAAAAATTATTCTTATTCTAAATTTGCATGCTTCACAAAAATAAATATAAAAATCACATTTTCCCTATTTTTCTTTTCTTCAAATTTTAGGGTGTTACAAGCACCACACAAGCATCCAAGCATAACCATGCATAGCAAACAAGACTACCATTAGGACAGTACACCAAACATAAAAAATAGCAAGTGAAAAGGTTTTAAAGAGATCCTACACGTTGCTACGAACACACAGACGCGGAAAGCACGCTAATCAGAGCTACGGTTAAAAAGAAGCGACTAGCTACCGAGAATATTCTATTTAAGAAAAGGCCAATATACTTTGATTTATTTTAATTGAGCAAAACAATGTAAAGAGTTATTAAAACTAGATTAGTCAAAAGATAATTTAATTCAAAAGCCATGTTGAAACTACTCATGTTTAGTTTGTAGACAATATCATATAATCTAATTCAGTTAAACTTTATCATTGCAAAAGATATAAACATGTAAAAGCATTTAACCTAATTGTATATGCCGTAAGCAAATTATAATTTAGAAATACATTTGTGTTCGTTAGCAATTAATCACATTAACATTCATGTATTTAGCACCGAAGTATGAACATATATTACTTTTATATTACAAAACTATTTTCATGCAAATTAACCAAGTTAATATTAACATTTTAATTATAGACACATGTCATATTATTTAATCAAGTTAAACTTTAACCTTGCATAAAAAGACATGTGAGAGCACCTAAACAAGTTTATCCTATGCAACGGGTTTGAACTAAGCAAATTATAATTTAGGAACATGTTTATACTAGCAATTAATCATATTAGTAATTAATTATATTTAACATTTATATATCAAATACCGTAGTATAACGCCTGTATTATTTTTTTTAGATTAGAAAACGAGTTTCATATAGATTAATTAATATTTAATTACAAACAAATAAGCATGTAGGATGATAAAGCGTCACTGCTAGGCTGTAGATCACAGCAATATGAAACTAACGCAGCAAAAACGAGTTAAAACAGAGCTAGAATATATAAGTTGTGAATTTGGAGAAGTGCATGTGTGTGTGAGTTGCCTTGCTTCGGTATGGTAGAGCAAGCTGTGTTGACATGATGAAAGTGTGCTCTTAAATAAAACACAGGTGGACAGTAGATACGTACATATGCATGCACATGCACTGCGTGAATTGCCGCTAGATGGTTGCATGCTGTACAGAAGGGAAACTGTAGTAAGCAGACCACCACAATTGCCGTGTGTTGGCTTGGGCTAGCTACGATAACGAAGCGGCCAGGTAAACACATCTGGAAAACAAGATGGAAAACGAAAAGATAAGTTATCGTCGGATTAGTGTCAATCACGCAGCAGAGACATCGCTAGTGCTCTAGGAGACTTACAAGGATATCTGTTGTGGCATGAGCTTGATACGGATGACGTGCTGACCATCAGCATAACCATGCTGTCGAGAGTACGACAGAACCAGCAGCCGAGTCCTCAAGAAGTTGTCGACGGCGGTCACGGCAACGCTCAGTACGGCGCGTGGGCGACGACCGATGTAGAAGACGAGGGACGCAGGACCATGGAACAGGGCCGGAACGGCTAGATGTGTCCCCATCCAATGTAGCTGGCTAGACGAAACTGACCCACATCTTGACGTTAAGGAAACAAATGCATGGAGCAAATAAACATAATTAATAGAAGATGGATTCGCGGAAAGGAATACATGACGGCATAGAGATGATCGAGATGAACCTCGGGGTGGAAGCGGAATTCGCCGGAGATGAGAAACGTGGCCGGAAAAGCTCGTCGAACCTTCGTCGGAAGTTCGCCGGAACGCAAGCTGTAGATGCAGAACTTCGGCGAGAGGTGGAGGGAGCTACGAGCGGCGGCTCGCGATACGAGCTCAGCGGCGGCGGACAACAACAGCGGCGGCGAACGGCAACAGCGGCGGCGGGCGGCGACAGCGGCGGCGGCGGCAACAGCGGCGGCGGGCGGCGATAGCGGCGGCGAACGGCAACAGCGGCGGCGGCGGCAATAGCGGCGGCGGCGGCAATAGCGGCGGCGGCGGCAACAGCGGCGGCACGATAAGAAGGGAGAAAATTCTAATTTACTACCCGAGAGATTTCCCAAACTAGGGCTCCTCCACGGTAGTTTTTGGTGTGCTTTGCCCATGGGGTAGGTGCGTATATATTGGGAGAAAAACTCTCCACCTCCATGTCAACTAGCGATATGGTACTAATTGACGTTGCACCCTCCATCTTTACTAATAGGCCTAATTAATTATTAAAGCCCATTAGTAAATAAATGAATGAGCATTTAAGATCATTGCACACAGGCTTTGGTGGAAAATGAGGTATTTATTATTTTCGGAATTAATTAATTTCATGGATAAAATAATTTCAGAAAAGTCCAGAATTATTATTTAAGCCATGAAAAATACTCCGAAAGCTCCGAAAATTCGAGGGAATTTTTCAGAGACATTATGGAACATGAGGAACCCAAATAAAATATTTGGAGCTCACTGAAAAGATATTTTGGAGCATCTAAAAATTAGATTATGCTCACAGACAAGTGGAAACAAGCTACAGAAAAAGTCGGAAAAATTCTCGAGAAGTTTGTAGAGATTGATTGATGGACGAGAAACTGAAAGGAATAATTTACGTTATAAAGAAAAGATTTTAGGAAACTCCCAACGAGACTTAAGATGAGAAATAAGGAATATTGATTGCGGAAAAAGATAAAGACGTGCTGGAGAAGAAAGATATTATTTTTTTATAACTAATTGATGCTATCATAACTAAACTTAGGAAATTTTATCCGAATATTAAAACTTTTATTTTAATTAGTGTTTTCTATGCACAACCCAAAATCAAAAATTTTGGGGTGTGACAATTCTACCCCACTTAACATGAATCTCGTCCCGAGATTCGGAGAGACTAGGAAGAAAGATAAAGCTGATTATCAAGGTTGTTCTAAGACCTTTGTCGAGATATAATATAGAGATTAATGATAGTGGCGGACGCTACCCCACTTAACAAAGATCTTGTTCCACCTAGCGATGTCATTGAAGGCAACACTTTCTTTAAGGCTTACTACTATTGATGAGTCCTTCATATGTTGATCCTCCCTTGGGTTAAGATAAAGGAGAAAGCATAGAAACCAAGAGTAAGCAAGGATGATATATAGAAAAGACAATAAGAATTAGGATTGATCGAAGGTTAGATAGGTCAAGAGAGGATACTACCCCACTTTAACAAGGGTTGAGCTAATTCTCAAGATGATTTCGGACCTCCTTTGGAACACAAGAACAAAGACGACACACAAGCATCACATCAGACAAGACAAGCATACATCAGGCAAAACAAAGCACCAATCACATCATCGGTACTACACGTGCTTCTTCAACAATGGTGGTCATCCTAATGGCACATTGGAGATGATGAAAGGCCATCGAACTTTTGAACAAGGTAAGATCAGAAAACTTTTGGTAAAAACAACACAAATAAAAAAAAAATCAAGGGAGTAAGAAATAATAGCTCAAAGGAAGCTATCAAGGAAGAGATACAACAGGACAATGAATAGGAAATAGTCAAAATCAATGAGTCAAGGGATGAGAAAATAGTTTTATAGTAAAATAAGTTTTAGAATACGTCCAGTGCTACTTGGCATACGTCCTACAGTCAACACCGCTCTGATACCACTCTGTCACACCCGGTTTTCTAAAGAACAAAACCAGGCTAATCATATATGTGCCCAGGAAGTTCACACATATGCCAGAATGAAAAAGTATCAGAAACAATGTTATTATATAACGTATACATAGCTACATTAACACTTACATCAGAGTATCGCGGAACGGTGACTAAACTTCAGGCTCCATTCTTCTCAGGGACGGCTGACTGGGGGTAACATATGCCTAGCACTTCTACTAGTCTTCTGGAAACTCCACTACACCTTTGTCCTTCTTCCGAGTAGCATCTTACTACACACTGGAGTGTGGGGGAAATAGCAAGAGTGAGTCCATGTCGAACTCAACAAGTATAACACAGGGTTCATGAGGCTCAAAAAGGTTTGACACGGGTTTACTGCGATAGCTTTTAGTGAGTCATCTTTTAGCAATTGAGTAGCAACAAGTTTACCATAATCCCAAATAACCTCATGATCATGTAAACGAGAATAATGTATAGCAAGAAATAATAATCATTAATGAGCATCAATATCATCAATATTAACATTATCACCGGTGTTCATCATTTATTCTGTAAGGGTCCAAGGCCGCTCGTGACCGTGAGCACGGCTGTTATAACAGTTTTACACTCTGCAGAGGTTGTACACTTTCACTGTGAGTCGTGATTTACCCTTTCGCCCGAGGTGATCAGCCTCTTGACCCACTACCAAGGAAGGTTGGCAGGGTTCACTATGAAGTCTTTCAAAGGTTCGTCTAACAAGTTAGGGCCGCTAGGTTTCTGTGGCCTGCAAATGTAGAGCCCCCCTTCCGTATGGCACAATGACACGCAGCCTATACTCATAAGGACAGGAGCCGCACTACACCCAACCCGGAACACACCCCTTTTGCGCCATAAAGGTAACCACTAACAAGCTAGAAAAGGTCCTCTTATATGACTAAAGCCAGAGCCATGTAGCCCTCACAGCTGTACTGTAAGTCCCGGATGTTCGCTTACAGATAAGTCCTTAAGGAGAGAAACTAGAGCACCATAAAAACAACCCAATGCTCTAGCCCTCTTGAGCCATGTTGCTATAAAACATCTTTTAAACGTTTATTGCATATACCATTAGTCAAGTTACAGATCATGGTTATTTATCTTGAGCACTAGCATAAATACTACCCAATGCAATGTTCCACCGGTGTCAAGGTACAAGATACAAAAGCTAGGATATCCTTAAGGGTAACAAGATAGACACATGCACATGAATTAAGTGTATTAAAGGTGAATAGGAAACAAGGATGATCCCATGCTATACTTGCCTTAAACTTTAGATCCTTCTTCAATTCCAAACCTCAATAATTGCTTCTTGATCACCACATAAAGCTCACCGACTACACAATATCATATAGCACCACACAAGCATCCAAGCATAACCATGCATAGCAAACAAGACTACCATTAGGACAGTACACCAAACATAAGAAATAGCAAGTGAAAAGGTTTTAAAGAGATCCTACACGTTGCTACGAACACACAGACGCGGAAAGCACGCTAATCAGAGCTACGGTTAAAAAGAAGCGACTAGCTACCGAGAATATTCTATTTAAGAAAAGACCAATATACTTTGATTTATTTTAATTGAGCAAAACAATGTAAAGAGTTATTAAAACTAGATTAGTCAAAAGATAATTTAATTCAAAAGCCATGTTGAAACTACTCATGTTTAGTTTGTAGACAATATCATATAATCTAATTCAGTTAAACTTTATCATTGCAAAAGATATAAACATGTAAAAGCATTTAACCTAATTGTATATGCCGTAAGCAAATTATAATTTAGAAATACATTTGTGTTCGTTAGCAATTAATCACATTAACATTCATGTATTTAGCACCGAAGTATGAACATATATTACTTTTATATTACAAAACTATTTTCATGCAAATTAACCAAGTTAATATTAACATTTTAATTATAGACACATGTCATATTATTTAATCAAGTTAAACTTTAACCTTGCATAAAAAGACATGTGAGAGCACCTAAACAAGTTTATCCTATGCAACGGGTTTGAACTAAGCAAATTATAATTTAGGAACATGTTTATACTAGCAATTAATCATATTAGTAATTAATTATATTTAACATTTATATATCAAATACCGTAGTATAATGCCTGTATTATTTTTTTTTAGATTAGAAAACGAGTTTCATATAGATTAATTAATATTTAATTACAAACAAATAAGCATGTAGGATGATAAAGCGTCACTGCTAGGCCGTAGATCACAGCAATATGAAACTAACGCAGCAAAAACGAGTTAAAACAGAGCTAGAATATATAAGTTGTGAATTTGGAGAAGTGCACGTGTGTGTGAGTTGCCTTGCTTCGGTATGGTAGAGCAAGCTGTGTTGACATGATGAAAGTGTGCTCTTAAATAAAACACAGGTGGACAGTAGATACGTACATATGCATGCACATGCACTGCGTGAATTGCCGCTAGATGGTTGCATGCTGTACAGAAGGGAAACTGTAGTAAGCAGACCACCACAATTGCCGTGTGTTGGCTTGGGCTAGCTACGATAACGAAGCGGCCAGGTAAACACATCTGGAAAACAAGATGGAAAACGAAAAGATAAGTGATCGTCGGATTAGTGTCAATCACGCAGCAGAGACATCGCTAGTGCTCTAGGAGACTTACAAGGATATCTGTTGTGGCATGAGCTTGATACGGATGACGTGCTGACCATCAGCATAACCGTGCTGTCGAGAGTACGACAGAACCAGCAGCCGAGTCCTCAAGAAGTTGTCGACGGCGGTCACGGCAACGCTCATTACGGCGCGTGGGCGACGACCGATGTAGAAGACGAGGGACGCAGGACCATGGAACAGGGCCGGAACGGCTAGATGTGTCCCCATCCAATGTAGCTGGCTAGACGAAACTGACCCACATCTTGACGTTAAGGAAACAAATGCATGGAGCAAATAAACATAATTAATAGAAGATGGATTCGCGGAAAGGAATACATGACGGCGTAGAGATGATCGAGATGAACCTCGGGGTGGAAGCGGAATTCGCCGGAGATGAGAAACGTGGCCGGAAAAGCTCGTCGAACCTTCGTCGGAAGTTCGCCAGAACGCAAGCTGTAGATGCAGAACTTCGGCGAGAGGTGGAGGGAGCTACGAGCGGCGGCTCGCGATACGAGCTCAGCGGCGGCGGACAACAACAGCGGCGGCGAACGGCAACAGCGGCGGCGGGCGGCGACAGCGGCGGCGGCGGCAACAGCGGCGGCGGGCGGCGATAGCGGCGGCGAACGGCAACAGCGGCGGCGGCGGCAATAGCGGCGGCGGCGGCAATAGCGGCGGCGGCGGCAACAGCGGCGGCACGATAAGAAGGGAGAAAATTCTAATTTACTACCCGAGAGATTTCCCAAACTAGGGCTCCTCCACGGTAGTTTTTGGTGTGCTTTGCCCATGGGGTAGGTGCGTATATATTGGGAGAAAAACTCTCCACCTCCATGTCAACTAGCGATATGGTACTAATTGACGTTGCACCCTCCATCTTTACTAATAGGCCTAATTAATTATTAAAGCCCATTAGTAAATAAATGAATGGGCATTTAAGATCATTGCACACAGGCTTTGGTGAAAAATGAGGTATTTATTATTTTCGGAATTAATTAATTTCATGGATAAAATAATTTCAGAAAAGTCCAGAATTATTATTTAAGCCATGAAAAATACTCCGAAAGCTCCGAAAATTCGAGGGAATTTTTCAGAGACATTATGGAACATGAGGAACCCAAATAAAATATTTGGAGCTCACTGAAAAGATATTTTGGAGCATCTAAAAATTAGATTATGCTCACAGACAAGTGGAAACAAGCTACAGAAAAAGTCGGAAAAATTCTCGAGAAGTTTGTAGAGATTGATTGATGGACGAGAAACTGAAAGGAATAATTTACGTTATAAAGAAAAGATTTTAGGAAACTCCCAACGAGACTTAAGATGAGAAATAAGGAATATTGATTGCGGAAAAAGATAAAGACGTGCTGGAGAAGAAAGATATTATTTTTTTATAACTAATTGATGCTATCATAACTAAACTTAGGAAATTTTATCCGAATATTAAAACTTTTATTTTAATTAGTGTTTTCTATGCACAACCCAAAATCAAAAATTTTGGGGTGTGACAGACAAGCAACAGAACAGTATTGTATTAGCCTAGTTGGTAGAATTGTTACATTCTCCTAACCATTTTTTTGCCCATTTACTGTGAGGTTGCCAACATCATAGGGTTGTCTTGTGTCGACTCGATTTGTCCCCAAGCTGGGCAGGAATGAGACCCAGCCCATTTTCCTGTAGGCCATTAAGCAGGGTGATGGCAGCGATCACTAAGTCGAGTTGCAGGCCACTGGGGTTGCAAGCCGAATGGGTAATTGCCGCTGCAATTTGCTTCAGGACGAGGATACAAGAGATCCACTTGTTGTATTCCCGAGATATCTCACTCCCGTACTCCCCTAGCGAAACCTACCCCCATTGATCAAATGTGGGACAGGGTGTTGGGGAACCAGTAATGACTTCCATTGTTGCCCATGGAGTGATTCCTTGGGGAATTGGCACAAGCGGCAGGCGGACAGTCAGCATGTCCTTGGCACATGGGAACACCTTGGTTGCCACGGGAGATGGCAGCTGCATGCCTTGCTGAGGAGCAGCCGGGCATCCTGCATCATCGATGTTGTCAGCGTCGAAAGCCAATATGGGTCAGTGTCGTTGCCACGGCATGAAATCAACTATCCTGATACCTCACACTCCCAAGAAACTGGATTATTACCCCTTTGGTGCTTCTTGGAGGATTGTACTAGCTAGACTACTAGTATGCAATGCATGCACCACGCATGTGTATATATAAACAGACAAAGACGATGCAAGTAGATCAAGCGTTGTTTTAACCCCATATATATACCTAGGAACTGGATACCGTGCACAATGTAATGCAAATTAAAGTAGGGAAGCCTGAAATAACATAAATGCCATGTGATGCTGTTAATGATGGCCTCATCAAGACCCACAAAATTCCCCAAAAGCCGATGAGTACTCTGACGACATGTGTGGATGCTTAGGGCATGTAAAATCCATAGACAAGGTGTTGTCGGTAAGTTGTTGAAAACTGCACACAGACAGCTTCTACACTGGGTCATCTATTTGGCTGTCTACTAACTATTTAATACATACATATAACCTCATCAAGCGTGATCAAGATCTGTGTATATCATTTCATTGCTTCGTGTTGATGTATAGTTGGATATGTGTAAATAATATAATATATTGCGTTGCTGCTTGTTTGATATACGTTAATTATAAAATTTCCTTAGAGCATTTTTAGAATTATATGTGTATATCATTTTGTTGCTTTTTTGTTACAAATAAGATCTTTGCTTAATATTAGAACAAAGGTCCCAAGCTTTACCGAAGATAGTACACAACTTGTTCATTGAAGAAAGAGCATTTGTGCATCAATGCAATATATGTTTAATTAAAATCATCAGTACTAGAACTTCCATCCAAACTCTGTAAGGACCTTCATGATACAAATAAGATTAATCATATATCAAAAACTTAATCACACTATTTGTTTAATTAAAATCATCAATACTAGAGCGCCTATGTCGCATCACTGCATCACAGTGTGGCAGTGTGTCACATTATCACAAGATGAAAAAACAAAGAGCTGATGTGCTCTGTATACAGTATGCTCATCCACTCATTTCTTTATCTTCTCATGCCAGTTCTTATCTCTTTGTGTCTTCTGTCCCTTGTAATTTCAAGAGACCATGCTAAAAAATCTTATATATAGAATGAAGCAATGAAATAATATTGTATTAGACAGTCGGGACTAGTCTGCAAGACGTCCCAAGAGACCTATCCCTACTCCTCAGGTGAACTGTAGAACTGTGCCAGGGCGCGTTGGCATCCAGCCACGGCTGCCATCATTGCCCGTGGCATGAGTCTCTGGCCCACTGACACTAGTGGTATGAAGACTGCCAGCATGTCCTTGCCACAAGGGACACCTATGGTTCCACGCGCGTCGATGTTCTCAGTATGGAAAAGCCGAGATGGGTCGGATTATGCGTTGCGGCGGCATGAAATCTACTATCCTGATGCCCCTCACTCCCAATAAACTGGATTACGGCTCCTTTCATGCATGCTTCTTTGAGGACCATACGTACTAGCTAGTCTACAGTGTGCAATGCAAGCACCACGCATGTGTATCCTTATACAGAAGAAGACGAAGGAAGCAAATTGTCGAGCAATTGTTATTCCCCATATATACACCCTGGGAACAGGGATAGATACTGTACGTGTGTAATGGCAAATTAATGGAGGCAAGCGTGAAATAATATAACTGCCATGTGATGCTGCTCATTGTCTCATGTACTCCAAATCAGATTTGGTCGAGTATCATTGGTATTGACTCATTCTTGGGCAGTGTGCATATGACTTCCTGTGTTATATGTTTTTTAATGGATTCTGGAGGATTCATTGATGAGTATCAAGGAAACACGACAGCATGTACCAGCGGGAGTTCATTAATGAATTCTGGAGGACTAATTCTGGAGGATTGATGGTGGCAGCAGACTAGGACGTGGTGCGTGGGGGAACAATGGGGAGTGGTGCCACAATGGCCACCCTGCCATACCTACAGTTCCATGCCGAAACCACATCAAGTTGGTCCTCCTTGTTCTTGCCCGACCAGCTCCAGCTCCACCTCACTGCGGCACCGGCGCTAGACCACGCCTATTAGCAGTCAAATTCGACATTGATAAAGCTAGTTATTACTCTCCCACATATTGTAGGCTGCCATTCTGACCATCCCGGGCACCCGGTCCCCACCCTCCCTTGCTCACCTCTTGCCGCGAGGAGGTCATCTCACATCGATCATGGAAGTACATGCCTACGCTACCATGGGTGGGTGAGGTGCCTCAGCAAGGGCATAGCATGGCAGCGCACACAAGCAATCACGTTGCTACGGCGTGGCAAGGAGAATGTAGTGCGCGGCGTGGGCAGGCGCAATTGGTTTTGTTGTGGAAGCGTGGGTATGGCACCGCACCAGCGACACAAAACTCGGATGCATGGCTGGGGTGCTTGGCCATCCACCCGAGCCTCCCCATCGCGGGGTCCACCAAAAAAACGACACAAACATCGATGCCATGGTCGACGAGGATAGCATATTAGTAGTGCGACTCATAGATGATGCAATGGTTGGCGGTATGTCACTTGGGCCCGAAGTTCTTGACATCGTCGCTGCGGTCCTATGTGGCAATTGTGAAACAAAAGGACAATGAGAGAGATGCGATTTTCCTCGGCAATAGCGGTGGCATCGTGCATGGTGTGGACTGCGGCATGGCGGTAGCATTGTGCACTGTGTGGATTGCGGCTCCGAGGTCATGGAGCGGACTGGCTTGGATCCGGCATAGATTTGACCGTTTATGTGGTAGTGCTAAAATATATTAAAAATGAAACACTGTCTAAAATGTTAAAGGATAAGGAAAGAACATACAAAGATGATTAAAACATTGCCTGGTGACCAATTGAGTGTAGTTCGGCTGGTTGGGTTCTTTATGATGAATTGAGTGTCTAATATGTAAAAGGGGGGTCATATAGATTTCCCAACCCTGAAATTACCAAGGACAAGTGCATTTCTCAGTACGGATTGTTAAGAATGACTCTTATAGGGCAGGACCTTTTGGTTGCGAGAAGAAACACTACATCATCATTCATGAGTGTATAAAGAGCTCAACCTACAATGCAGAATTTTTTTATTTGTAGACACTTAACACATAAATTTACATAAGTGCTGGTAATAACTTTCTTTGGCCACACCTCACTTGACTTGTATCTTTACGCTATTCTATTTCTTGTTTATTCCCTCTTGGATCCCAACTTGTTCGTGATAGCGCCTTTGTTGGAGCTATCTGCATATTTCACACCATCATTCACTACTGTATCAAGAGCTCAATAGACAAATCTGATTTGTACAGTATGCCCTTAGTGAGATCCCCATGCTAGCATTTGGCCCACTAAAATATAGTAGGTCATAGGAATAGCATATGATTTCACACTATTCAAACTGTAGCCTTGACAGATTCGCACAGTGATACTCCTTTGTTGGAGCTATCTACATATTTCACAACACCAGATACCTCGCATAACAAACTATAATGACCAAATTTCTATTCTTGTCGTGGGAAACTCTTGTTAGCCTCTACGACTTCATGGCAGCCACAACAAAGCATTAAGCCTATCTAGACCTTTATATACAACTCCCGACCCACATATACAATGTGCTTGGAGACTTCATTGCATGCATGTGGAGCACTCTGGCTGACCACCTGTTCTCCTTTGTTTTTTTTCGAGATCGTAACTTCACGCGTTTTTCATTAAGAAGAAGCGCCGAAAGAACGGAAAAGTAACCGATACAAGGATTCGCAAGTAATCCATGGATTACCAACGAAGTCTACAACACAAATGAAAAGCAAGAAACATAAGAACGGGGGTGGGAGTGGGGGGTGGGGCGGGGACCCACCACCTGACAACACCAACTAACTGAACCTAATACATAAGAACTCAACCCAATGGTAGCTAGCAGTGAAGTGAAGTCATAGGAGATAATAGCGGCAAAGCATCCGCCCAAACACGAAGACCATCGACACGACAAAACATCCGTGGATGGGAACCAATACGCTCGCAGCAGCAAAGCATCTGCATGCGAGGGGGCCAAAGTGACACCGACGGTGAAGCAACCGCCCAAGCAACAAGACCATCAACACGGCAAAAGCATCCGCGGATGGGGCCAACACGCTCCCGGCAGCAAAGCATCTGCAAGAGAGGGGGCCTAAGCGACGACTACGGCTACAACAAACACTAGCTAGGCATACCAAAGTGAGGAGGACATGAAGCACAATTAGGTGCAGCACGATGACCACGCAGGAGGAGCGACGACAACCGGAGATTCTTCAGCAACGCCTTCAAGAAGGAGGTGACGCCCAAGACGCCATCGCCGCTAGCCTTAGAGACTCTAAGGCGGGGCTTTCGCCCAGAATCCGGTGAAGTAGGCGAAGAAGTAGCGCGAGGTTCAGGAACGATGCCTCCAAGGAAGTATGTGGCGCCCAAGGCGTTACCGTTGTTTGCCCGGCAACACCGAGCTGAGCTTGGGCCCTGAACCCGTGCACCTACGTTGCTTCACCAATGCCGCGCAGGATGGACTTCACGGAGCTTGGGTCGTCGGAGGCCCGCCAGCCCTAGCACGAGAGGCGACGCAGCACTGTCCCAGGCCGGCACCAGGCGGGGGGGGGGGGGGGGGGGGGGGGGCGGTGAACCCACGGACCGGAACAGGCCAGGGTCGCAGGCAACAGCCCTAGGCCGGTGGACCTGCCCCCAACACGCCGGCAAGACGGCGTAACCGTGCAGCCGCGTCCGCCCGAATCTGACGCGCAGCGTCACAGCGGCGAAACGGGCACACCCCGCGCGACTTCAGCAGCAGGAGCGTGTTGCTCGAACACGGCACCTCCGCACAGCCCCGATGCGGCCCGGTGTGGCACTTCCGGGCGCGGCGGCTCGACGCAGCGGTTGTGCCCCTCCACGATGCGGGTGGCACAGACGACCCCCGCGGCATGGCTCCCTCGCGGCGGTCCAGCGGTCGTGGCACGCTCCCGCGTGACCTCGAGCCGAGCAGCGGAAGCGACCTGGCGGCGTACAGTCGTGCACGCGCGGCAAGGGGGTGGCCCCCACGCGCGGCCCTGGCAGCGCCACGTGCGGCCCCGGTGGACCCTGCACCTCCCGCGTGGCTGCGCGTCGCCTGCACTCGTGATCAAGCACGCTCACACCGCCCTGCGCCACGGTGCCGATGCGGTAGAGGTCAGGGAGCGACCTTAGGCGCAAGCACCACCGACGGGCCGCCCCCGAAGCCCCAGCCCCGTGCAGAAGCAACAGATCCGGCGAGGGGGAGGATGGATCCGGCCCCGGGAGACTCAGATCTGGTCCGCCGGCCGGCCGTCTCGCCAGAAAAGGTCGTGGAAGGCGGCAGTTGGGGGGAAGGAGAGGGGTAGCGGGAGAAGGAGGGGAGAGGAACTGCAATGGTGACCTTGCTCGGGTCGTAGCTGGCCGTTGCCGCTGCAAGCCGGGGAGCTGCGGCGGCGGCCGTAGAGGAGGAGGAAAGGGCAGCCTTGGGACAGCGCCGGTGAGCACCCCCGAGTCGCCCGTTGGGACGCTCGGGGGGTAGGTGCATTCATTTTCACGGTACCTGTTCTCCTTTGATTGACCAGGATAGCAAAAAGGGTCATTATTAGTTGAATGTAAACAACGTGCCAGTGTCAAAATGAGTTAAGCAAAGAAGCAAATGCCTCTTTCCCCTAGGCCCATTAGGAGGACGGCTGAGTCAGCACGATACAAGCAATAGTTCATCCTCTTTAGGCCAGTTTCACTGCACCGTTTCATATAACTATTTCCAATACTTTGGGTCTTAGAAACTGGGACATGAAACAACCTCTCTCAATAGATAGTTTTATTTTGCAGTTTCATAGGCTTGTTGCAACATTTAATTCTTGTGTTTTGTTGTGATCAAATATGCCAAGTGAATTTTGTAGCCATTTGAAATTGTGTTATCAGTGGATCAAATAATGCGGTTGTTGGAAATGTAAGATATAATCTACTGCTCCCCTCCCATCACTCTCCCTGTTGCAGCCGAGACTTTTGGGTCAGCATGGTTGTCCATCTCATGTACTAGGGAGTACGTAGTTGGTGTACTCGCCATATCTCTATGTACCTGATAGAGGTGCTAGAACTTGTATATATACTATGCCAATGCAATAGGAAAAGAGTAGTTCAGTTGCCACAAACCAAAAGGAGAAGAGCCCTGGCCAACGCTGGTGCTTGTGTTGTGTGTGTGTGTGAGCTGAGCTCCGGGTCCTCATCTATCTCCAGCTAGTGCACGTGAGTGCAGGGGAAACCGATTGCAGCGCTGGTGTGGAAGTTGTCAGCGGCGGTGGCACTAGCGAGGAAGCTGGAGGCAGTGATGGCACAGGCGAGGACGCCATCTTGGGGCTGCGCCGGCTGCCCCGCGTCCTTTTCCTCCTCTGCTGGAGCAGCACCGCACTGAGCTGTCTGCCGCTGTCGAAGCTTCATCCATCTCCAGACGAGGAGATGTTTGGAGGGGTGGGGCGCAGGCGTGGGACAATCACAGCTGCTTGGATCCGCTCCACGCAAGGGAAAAAAGGAGCGGATCAAGCACGGAGGCCGTGGATGGCAGGACAAGGCCATGCTCAGGCAGCATCGCAGGGGGTTGACATGGAACATGGCTTCTGGCCGCAGGCTTGGAGTCGTGCAGGTCCGCCACCTGCAGGCACCTCCGGGTGCGGACTCGCGGCGACAAGGGCTTTTACCGCAGAAGCGCCGCCGCCGTAGGGGAAGACCTGGCCACAAGCCACCACTGTCGCGGAGCCGCACGCACGCGAGTTGCCGTAGGCTGCAGCAGCTAGCCGGACGGGATGGGATGTCACGAAACAAACCCGCCCAGTGCAGGTTTCATCCGGTTTCCAACGTGTGGGAAACAACGCCGACTCGTTTAGTGGCCAAGAAAGTGTGATAGTGTCTCTGTTTCTTGATAAATGCAAAACAGTGATCTTTGCTGACGTGTCACCTCATTTAATTCCCATGAAACTCCCTTAAGGGCAGTCCCAATGAAAGAAACTAGTAGTTTCTATAACATAGGATACCGCATCAAAAAAGTACTGCTTTTTAATCCATAGTTTCTATGAGTAATAATTATTTTCTCTTTCTCCTCCCAACTCTATCTTCTTCCTCCAATGAGAGTGTGACACGAGCTCCCTAGAAACTGGTGGTTTCTCCCCAATGATGATTTCATGGTTTCTTGGTGCATTGGGTCAAGAGTAGACTTGATTTCTTCATGAAGAAACCATTTCTATGATTTTTGCTCTCTTTCTTCATTAATTACGTTGCCATGTCAGCATTTTGCCTACGTGGCAAGTCATTTAATAAGGATAGAAACCATCATCAATGCACCATTGGGACTGCCCTAACATCTCTGTTGAGGCTGGCCTAAGTACCCAGATTCTTATTTATTGTAGCTGTCAATCAGATCGATTTATAAATAAAAGCCACCTAGTCATTTGAAGAGACCATGCTAAACAACATTATATATGGAATTAAGCAATAAAAAATATTTTATTAGCCAAGTTGGTTGCCTCAGGACCAGCCTGCATGAAGTCCCAGAAGACCTCTGATCTCTACTCCACAGGCCAACTGTGGAACTGTGGCACAGGGCGCTGGGCAGCCAGCCATGGCTGCCATCGTTTGAGGAACAACAGGGAGTGGTGCCGGACCTGAAGAAGTGGGCTGCGGCGAGTCTTCACGCGTCTTGCGTTCTTTCGATGGCGAACAGCGAACAGGAGGCCAAAGGCCTCGCGGTGCTCTAAACGTCGAGGCTCCCGGCCTGCAGCCACAGAGGCATGAGGATGTGGCAATGAATGTACTGAACCAAACAGGGGCGCCTTTCCTGGTCGGTGTTTCGAGAAGACGAGGGATTAGATGTGGCTGCAGTAGTGCGCTCGTGATGGGTGGTCGCGAGACGAGGGGATTAGTTGCGGCTGCAGTAGTGCATGCAAGCTGCATCTTGACCCACAAAATACCCCAAATAGCCCCATGAGTACTCTGACGACTTGTGTGAATGTTTAGTAGGCAGCGTCGGATTGGCCCTCCAGGCTCCAGCAATGCTTACACATCCAACAAGT
Organism: Saccharum spontaneum; assembly: GCA_022457205.1. Classification (NCBI taxonomy): domain Eukaryota; kingdom Viridiplantae; phylum Streptophyta; class Magnoliopsida; order Poales; family Poaceae; genus Saccharum; species Saccharum spontaneum. Next base: position 44,355,777 of record CM039609.1, on the reverse strand, counting down.
AGATGAAGACCACTTCAGGGCACACACTTCCAGCGGAGTGTCCATGCAGGTAGAAGGCATGCGCCATGGGGTGTTGCTATTGTATTAATAGCTTAATTAACATTGTTTCGTGGCCCTTACTGGCAATCGTGTGAACTCTGTGTTTTACTTTCTTAGTTCATATAGGCAGAGCTTCTGTCGTTTACTCTTAAGAAAACAAAGGAAAATGAAACCTCTGTTGAATATGTTTGATACTAAAGTTCAACCTTGCATACCTACATGTCTTTAGATACTGCAAGAAGCAATAATAAAATCACCCTGCTGCTATAATAATAAATTAACTATTGGAGGCCCTGTGTGATGACCTTTCACAATTCGTGGTGCCACACACCTCTATTGTCTGCAAATCACCATGGAAAATTCTTCATTGAACCATAACTCGTCCTTGGTTCGACACTTGGACCTGGACTGTTTCTTGTGGCTGTAGACCAAGCTCGTCCAGATGCTGTTCAAGTGTTCATCACTAGACAGTAATAACTGTCATTGAACATCTTGCCTGTGGCATCAGTACATGGCCAAACAGCACAGGCGGCAGGTGCACGTACAGTCAGCATGTCATTGGCACGAGGTAGATATCTGCATGGTTCTCACGACCCACAGGAGATAGCGGCTGCATGCCTTGCTGGGGAGCAGCTGGTCGTCGTGCCTTGTCCATGTTCTAAGTGCAAAAATCCAAGATGTGTTGATTTTTGTGCTGCAGCGGCTTGAAACCAACTATGTATCCTGATGCCTCATACTCCCAAAAAACTTGATCATTTCTACTCTCGTGGTTCTTACAGGACTGTACTACCTATACTACTAGTGTGCAATGCAAGCACTACGCATGTGTACCTATATATACTGACAAAGACGAAGCATAGCTCTGATCTAGTGTCCACCAACACCCCCCCCCCCCCCCAATATATATATATATACCTAGGAAATGGGTAGATACTAGGTACCGTGCACAATGTAATGGCAAATTAAAGTGCCATGTACTCCAAATCAAATCTGATTGAGTATCATTGGTAGTAATCCATTGGTCAGTGTGCATACGTTGCCGGAGTCAAATTTTTTAATGAAATCAGCAGGATTCATTGAGCATGTGTCAGCCATATATACAAAAAAACTCAGATCACATGCGGGCTGCCACAAAAACCACAAAATGATAGCAGTTCCATGTGGCGCAGCCACAAAGCCCACAAGCACTCATATAGCTTTTGCTGATGTTTGGCGGGCAGCCACGGATTGGCGTGTTTGCAATGCAAAAATATATGCTGACATACTAGGGCAGGAGCAGTAGACAAAAATAGAGCAGAATTTGGTGTCCACCCAAGTAGATGAAGTGCACTTCGGGCCATGTAGGTAGGAGGTTTGTGCAGTGGAGTGTTTCTGCTGCAATAATTTGCCTATAAATGGACAAGAAATTAAGGCTGTTTTGTTGCCCTTAGGAGCAATGGCCTTTGTGAAAGATTTTCTTTCTTATTTGATAGGTAGAGGTCAACTTTGGGAGGAAGTAAAAAAAGAACACCTTGAAACATTTCATGGATGGACCTTGTTAAGTGCCGATCATGGAAAATAGATCCGAAGCCCACCGACCCATTAGTTATAGTCAGATATATAAGTGGCCCTTTAGTATTTACAGATAATGTCTTTATTCTCTCCATCAACCGCCGTCTATCAGCTCTCCTTTATTCTCTCATATTGTGGTGCAATGAAGGCAGACTAGCCGGCCAATGGCATGGAGGCAGCACCCTGGCATTGGCCCAGCCAACGGATGATGGCATAGTGGTGGCGTGAGGCATTGTCCCTCACAACAACGTGTGGCCCACTCTGTGGCGGCTATGAAAACTGTCTGCGGATCTTACAAGAGAATGAAATTTTGAGGAGACAACTCATTTCACGAGATAAGGAGTTTGAAAAGAAGTTAGCTGAGAATGCTAAGAATAGGAAGACACTCGATGATGCGAAGGTAAAGGTAAGCTAAACAACTCTACATGTGAAGCACTGAGCTATGTAACCTTTGCTGAAGTATTATATGTATATATACTAATCTCGTTGGTATAGTCTGTGATACCCGATGCCTCTCATACCTAGTCACCAAATGCAAGTTTTACATTTTGTCTGACACCCATCTTGAATCAAGAACTCTAATTAGCCTCCATATATATATAGCACTATGGCAGTCATGGCCGAGCTTAGATGTGCATGTGATCCTTGGGTCTGCTTATTTATAGCACTAGGGTACATGTTGTACCTTTGCTTGCCTGGGTGGCATTAAACTTGCACCATGGATGTTGTTTATTTCAGATTTTAGCGTTGGTCCAAATGTCAAAAGAAAAAGCTGAAACGAACCTGTCATAAATTTGGCTTCGTATGAACGCAATGTAATGTGGTTAATAATTTAAGAAAGCATCAAATATGAAAAAACAAACTGCCACTACCGGAGTCGCCCCCTTTGCCGATGGCTGGCCGCCGTCGGCAAAGGCCAGATTGCCATCGGCGAAGGCTTTGCCGATGGCAAAGTGACGTGGCCATCAGCAAAGCCCCGTCGGCAAAGAATCCATCGGCAAAGGGGCCTTTGCCGATGGCCACGTGTCAGGCCATCGGCAAAGATGCCACGTCAGCCGACGCGCCGTCAGGCTGACGGCGTCTTTGCCGACAGCTGACGTGGCACGGCCATCGGCAAAGACATTTTATTTTTTCTCCAAAAATTCTTTCCGATGGCCGGCCATCGGCAAATAATTTTTTTATTGTTTTTTTATAAAAGAAAACTGAAAACCGACTTTTCCGACGGCCGGCCGTCGGCAAAGCTTTGGTCAATTTGCCGACGGCCGGGCCGGCCGTCGGCAAATCTAGGCTTTGCTGACGAAAGTGTCTAGCTTCAAGGTTGGATTTTTTTTTGTTTTTTTCTATTTTCTTGCATATATAGCATATAACCCACATTTCATGTCATATATAGCATATAACCCACATTGCATCTCATATATTCGCAACAATATACAATTTAAACCATATTTCAGCATTAAATTCAAAAAACATGTCCAAATTCTCCGACACATGTCCAAACTGCATATAACACATCCCAAAATCATCCACACATGTACCTAGCTCGTGGCGTCGTCCCCAGAGGTCCCAGAGCCTCCACCAACTCGGATGTGGCTGCTGTTGTGGCCAGTACTGCCCCTGCTGCGGCCAATAGAAGCTTGCAGGACCGGGGTGCCCCTGCGGCAGTGGACGAAGCCAGCCGTACTGTTGTGTGGGGAAGCTCTGGTAAGGTGGCCAGCCGTGCTGTGGAGAAGGACCTAGTGGAGGGCTAGCACCCGGAGTCAGGTTCGAACCCACCGACTGTGCCTGCACAAAGACCAAGTGATATAATTAGTACCTGCAGGATGACCGCACAAGCTAAAGCAGCAGGGAATATACTCACCGGACCAGGTACAGGAACAGGCAGTGGGACTGGTGGTGGAGCGAAGAGCGAGGGAGGAGGCTCCTGCGTTCCCGGGATCTGGTCCACCAACTGACGCTGGTAGTACTGCGCAATTGCCGCCAAGTGGTCCCGATGGGCCGCTCCTGCGCTTGACGCAGCGCCTCCTGCTCCTAACGCAGCACCTCGTGCCTCGCGTCCGAGGCCGCCTGGCTGGCCGCTAGCTGTTCGACCGTGGCCTGCAATATTACACCCGTATGATTGATGGTATGTGAAGCGAATGAACATCATGTGTTTAACGAGTGAACGACGAATGAAACTCCACTCACCTGAAGTGCTGTGATCATCTGCGCGCTGCTCGGCTGCTGAGGCGCGATGGGGATCTGTGCTCCGCCCCTTCGCCGGTCTTCTCTACGGAGCTCGGTCAGCATCTGAACAGCGGACGGCTCGATGGCGCTGGTGGCCATAAAGTACCGGCCGTGCTGCTTCCCTCCTCCCAACCTCATCATGAGGTCAGTGTCCAGGAGCTCGGTGGTGGGGTCGAACTCAGTCCCATGGCGCTCGAGAGCTACTGCGGCGTACTTGGTGAGCTTGTCATAGACGATCGGGCTGGTGTACGCCTCGGGCCCATCCGACGAGCTGTAGACGGTGGAGGGCGCTTTCGCTTTGCCCTTGTGAGCGAGGGCGCTTTATTCAAATATGCTGTTTCATTGATCATATATACTTGTGTCCTTGCTCCGACGACGTGCACTTGGACTTGAACTTGCATTCTGGGCTGTCTGTTCCATGCATCAACATTTTTCTTGTGTTTCTGTGATCCGTAAACTAATCCCCCATCCACACGTTTTTGTTTATATAAGGCAGTTTATTGTGCCCAAAAGGTCCTCCTGTTTCACCATAAACACCAGCATGCATGAACAAGTGGATTAGCCAAATCGTAGTGCGAAGCTGCTTGCTTACTAATTTCCCTGTCTTTTTCTTTAGAAATGGAAATAATTCCATCGTCTACAAGCATACAAAGCCACCACCTCCTGTGGAACAAGTGGTCGTGACTTTTGCACAAATTCTTTCTTAATCCCATGAGTACAACCTACGATACTGCATCAACAAGCACATCAAATTGTCTGTGAGGGCACGTCCAACGAGACTGCAAGGGCAAAATCTAAACAAAGGGAAACTGCATGTGCGAAGGTAGCTAGTTGGGGGAAAGACCACACTCAATTGCTAAACGGTGGTTAACCACCGATGAGGAAGCCATAGGCATATTTCTCGCTTCCTAACACCTCTCATACCTAACCATGATTAATAATATAGTTTCCTATTTTGCCCTGTACACTTTTTTTAAACGGTGGAAAGGTCAGTGACAACATTCTTTGATCTAACATCACCCAGGGTCTCCTTATATTCAGCGCCAGGCAAATGACTTCCCTTCGCTTGGTCAAGGGTGGCATTAATGAAACTACAAACATTTCAGCAGCCATGTCCTGAGTGCATGTGACTTATGGCACACAGGATCATATGGAAAATGAAGTTTTATGGATCAAGATTCTTCTACCAAAATGATGGACATAAAACGACATGATTGTGGGGTTCCTAATCAACTTCATATAAACTACATAACAAGTAAATGGTGTTTTCTAATTGTTTAATAACGACAAAGTTTGGCAAGATGTGCTGTGAAACAAATATTTATTTTAGAAACAATAGCTTAAGACAAGCCTAGCCAAGTCAACTTGTGAAATAAGGAAAAAATTTGGGGCATTCGCGACAATGAGAATCCCGTGGTTAATCCAGTGCTTAAACAATCATATGGCAAATCCAGTGGTTAATGCTGGAGGTGATGATGGCGCTTCAGATGAAGATGCTTTATCGCGGCGAGGCATATGACAAGATTGAGCACAAGGCAAGAGGAATGCAGATGACGACATCGGCACTTGGGCCATTAGAAACCTTTTCCTATTATTTTCCAGATTTTCCATTTCTTGCAGAGATGAAGGTTTCTTATTGGACACTGGAGTTACTAGGTTGTGCCAACAGTCTTGATGAGCCTTCATCAGTTTAATAAGCACCAGCTTGGACATTGTATAGCTCAAGTTGTCTAAAAATCCCTGATGCTTCTCATGCCTATCGTAGCTTGGTTTTTGTATGCATCTGTGTTGAGAATGTGGTTGGCTAGTATACTATTCATGCTGTGGCACGAACAGTAGGGATACTAGAGTTTGGTTGCAAGTATATATGATGCAGAGCTTTTAATGATGAAACTCATGACACATTGCCCCACAGATCACAGTTATATATAGAACACAGCAGTGAGCACTTTAGGGCATGATCGAAAAGCAAGTGCAGTGCCCACGTACCAAAGTAAGACAACAATGAAAGAAAATACAACATAGAAAGTTAAGCCGGTGGCGTGAGTACATGGCGTTATTGAAAACCTATCTTGTCACACGCTGAGTGCAGATACTATATATTCTATGTGTATGTGCATTGCCCTATCCTGTGGTGATTAATATGAAGAGCTTTCGTATTAAGCCATATATAGTGGCCCCAGAGAACGATGAAGTTTTTCCAGCTGTGAGAACTCTTTGCCATGCAAAGCAGAGTGTGCATGCACCAAATGAAGCAACAATATATAATGAAAGAAAATAACATAGAAAGATGAAGTGGTGGTGAGTACATGACGTTATTGTGTACCTGTCTCCTCACGTGTTGAGTACTGATGCTATTTTAAAGTTGTATAAATTAGCACATAGCTACTAAGGTTTCTTTAATGAATATATGTTTCTTGGGAGGAACAGAAATTCTAGTTAAAGATCATTAATGGAAAGCACAGTTTGTCCAAAAAATTGTTGATGCTTCTCTTGCCTATTGTAGCCCATATTGGCATGCACCTTAGGCATATTCAACCGTGCATGCATGGAGAAGGTGTCGGTGAGTGTCTGTGACTTTGTGTTAAGAAACATTGCTGATGTTTGTGATTTTTTTCATTGGCAGTTGTTCATAATGTGTTTAAGCGCCAGTAGAAATAAAACTATCGCCCCATGGCTATATGAACCACTGGTCACTAGTAGATAGATGGACTTTAGTCCCGGTTTCCCAACTAGGACTACGAATCCGGGACTAAAGGGCATGACTCTTTAGTAACGGTTGTCTTGAACCCGGACTAAAGATCCTCTGAGGATAAAAAAAATGCATCCCTCCTCTATGCCTCACGTGGGATTCAAACCCAAGACCTCATGCATTGCCTCACATGTACCTTTCTACCCGACGTACACACCACATGTGACTTTAGATGTGATGCATTCCTTGTGAACTAACCCGTTGGAGGACTTTTAGTCCTGGTTGGTAACACCGACCGGGACTAAGTCCGGATTGATAACACCAACCGGGACTAAAGGGTCTACATTTCTCCAGGTTGGTGTTACCGACCAGGACTAAATGGTCCTATGATGTTGAAGAAACTTGAACCTGGGACTAATGCTGACATTAGTCCCGGGTCCAATTCTAACTGAGACTAATGTGCTGAACTAAAAGTATGGTTGAGCCCATGATGTCTCCAAATTTAAATGTATTAGTTTGGTTCTCTCTTTCTGTTCACTTAGCAGTGTTCTGACCTATTATGTTCTAGCACAAATTCACATGCAAACGACGTTGAATGACCAATGGTCTAAACCAAACAATCGGTGGGTATTCTGTATCTCAGTTATGCCAAGGAGTCAAACTTTGAGAGTTCAGAAACAGAACACAATCAGAAGATGAGAGTTGTGAATGTTAATCAGTGGTTAATTCTGGAGCTGCTGATGGTTCCTCAGATGAACATGATGGCGCCGAGTCATGTTGGATGCAGACAAGGAGATGGGCAGTTGGGCTATTAGAAACCTTTTGATCTCCTTTTCAATGTTTCCACTTCTTGTAGAGCTCAAGGTTTCTTACTGTACAGTTGAGTATCTGGGTTGCCCAAAAAATCTGCATCCGCCTTCATCAATTTAACCATCAGGTTCGACACATGAGTTTCCAGTTTGCATATGGCATTGCCCAAGATGTCTAAAAATCCCTGATGCTTCTCATGCCTGTCTGCTTCTCATGCGTATATGCTGTGGCACGAGCGGTAGGGATACTAGAGTTTGGTTTGCATGCAGGTATATGTGATGGAGAGCTTTTACTGAAAGCCATGCCAAACTGTCGCACAGATCAGAGTTATATATAGACAACACAGCAGTGAGCACTGAAGGCCATGAAAAGCAAGTGCAGTGCCCACATGCACCTACCGAATTAAGTAAAGCAGAAATGAAAGATAATATAACATAAAAAGATAAGCGAGTGGCGAGTACTTGCGTTATTGAATGCCAGTCTTGTCACGCCCTGAGAGCTGATACATATATTGTAAACTTGTACACATTGGCACATAGTAGCTTACTAAGCTTGCTTTCATGAAATATATTTATTGCTTGAAAAAACAGAAATTCTAGGAAATTATCCAAAACCACACATGTATTTGCCATGCACACTAATTCGAAAACATGCAATCAGCAGTGAATGAAATCCCATGTGTTTCGGTGATCATATATACTTAACGTCCTTGGTCCCACGTGCACTCGGACTTGAACATGCAATTTGGACAGTTGGTTCCATCATCATTTCCACTACCGGAATTGCCTAATTTGCCTAGTGTAAAAAGGTTTGCCGAGTGTAATATGTCGGGCACTCGGCAAACTGATTATTTGCCGAGTGTGACACTCGGCAAAGAACGACGCTAGGCAAAATGACCCTTTGCCGAGTGTCAACACTCGGCAAAATTCGACACTAGGCAAAACTGCATTTTGCCTAGTGTCGGACACTCGGCAAATGTTTGACACTCGGCAAACACCGACGACAGCTGACGGCCATGACCTACCGTTTGAGTTTGCCGAGTGTCACATGGCCGACACTCGGCAAACATGTACTTTGCCTAGTGTCAAAGTTTTGACACTCGGCAAAATGACCCTTTGCCGAGTGTCAGACTTTGGCACTAGGCAAACTAAATTTTTTTTTTGGATTTTGACCTCCCAAAATTTTCTGTAGTTGTCCTATACTAACTTGAACTACATGTTCAAATTTGGCATATTTCTTGAACCTTTTGCTATATTTCTTTAATTTATTTCATTTAATTGATTTTTTTTGGATAAAGCAAATGTGAACTGCAAGAGGATCGAATAATGGAATTTAATGTATGAAAAAATGATATTCATGTTATTGAGTCTAAAGTGAGGCCGTATCCAGGAACAGACCAAAAATTTCGTACATCTTGTTCACGAAATATGACAACGAACTTGTGGGCGAGTTGGTTTTAAATTTTATAAAAAGCAAACGAAGTCCGAAAATCATGAAACTTGATACGATGTCGTGATATCATATGTGGAGTTTGTAATAAAAATTTGAGATGGTTTCGCGCAAGTTTGTCACGGCGTTGCTTACAAACCAAGACATATCCACATAACATATAGATATCATATGCGGAGATGTCTTGGTTTGTAAGCAACGCCGTGACAAACTTGCGTGAAACCATCTCAAATTTTTATTACAAACTCCACATATGATATCACGACATCGTATCAAGTTTCATGATTTTCGGACTTCGTTTGCTTTTTATAAAATTTAAAACCAACTCGTCCACAAGTTCGTTGTCATATTTCGTGAACAAGATGTACGAAATTTTTGGTCTGTTCCTGGATACGGCCTCACTTTAGACTCAATAACATGAATATCATTTTTTCATACATTAAATTCCATTATTCGATCCTCTTGCAGTTCACATTTGCTTTATCCAAAAAAAATCAATTAAATGAAATAAATTAAAGAAATATAGCAAAAGGTTCAAGAAATATGCCAAATTTGAACATGTAGTTCAAGTTAGTATAGGACAACTACAGAAAATTTTAGGAGGTCAAAATGCAAAAAAAAAATTTAGTTTGCCTAGTGCCAAAGTCTGACACTCGGCAAAGGGTCATTTTGCCGAGTGTCAAAACTTTGACACTAGGCAAACTGGACAGTTTGCCGAGTGTCGGCCATGTGACACTCGGCAAACGCCCTAACCAGATTCACTCACTCGCTGTCCACCACCACCAATCGACACCCATTCCCCATTCCCCAATTCCCCAATCGATACCCTCTCAATCGGCTCCCTCTCTCTCTCGGTCTGTGGCGGCGGCGGGGAAAGGCGGACGGCCGGTGGTGGGCGGCGGCGGGTGGGCAGCGCGTGGCCTAGCTCGTCCGCGCATTCGCGGAGGCAGGCGCATTCGCGGAGGCAGGCGGACGGCCAGGGAGCCTGGGCGGCTTGCCGGCGGCCAGGGGCGCCGGGGCGTCCGGCGGCCAGGGGAGCCGACGGCCAGGAGGAATCCGGCAAAACTGCAGCAGGCGGGCCACCGCTACCTCGACGTCAGGTACGGTAGACGAACGGCATAGCACAGCCACGCTCCTCTTGCCATTCTTTGTGCTGTAGCCCTAGACTTTGATCTGTGGTGCCACCGCTTCTACCAACAGGCGCGGTCGATTGCATGAGTGGTGGCCTGGTGGGTGCTGCGTGTGCACGCCATGATCCATGAGAAAATCACATGGACCCTGTTTGTACCATTGAATGTTAGGTTGCCAGAAAAAACCATTGACTGTTAGGTTGGCTGTTCATTTCATTTCTGTAGTGGTTGGGGAAAGAAAAAGAGAGGTAGAAATTACTAATGTCGAGGCAGTAGTGAGGCACCATTAGTGAACAGGTCAGAAAATGATGCCTGGCATATGCTGATCCATCCTAAACAGGTCAGAAAATGATGTCTGGCATCCTAATCGAACTAGTTAGTTCGGCACTGCAGGATCAATAGAAGTTGCAGTGCAATTAGAAAGACGCCAATCTGATGAAAATGGTTGTTCTGCTCCATCTTGTGCCATTGTTCTTTGACAAAAATCTTCCTGTATTTGCTTTTCGAGTGTTGAATTAGTAGTGACAGGAGCCTTTTCCATTGTTTGTGGCTGCCATTGAGGACGCAGCATTTGCTCTGTCTGTGATCCTTTCAGCACATAGCTTACAGCATTGGAACCGTCATCAAGCTGCGGATTAGAGGGCAACAATTGCTGAGAACCATGAGAGGCAGAAGGATGAAAATTTTGAGAGCTAGATAGATGACCAAGCATCTGCCCTCCTTTAACATTGTCAAGAGCATTTCTTTGCTGGTATTGACTCTGGAAGCTTGGAAGGTCAGCAGGATCACTAGCTTGTGAAGATACCAGTTCGGTGTGTGGCAGAGTCCCCTGTTCTGGGAGTTGCATTGAATGGGTGGAAACCATTTGAGACTGTTTAAAGGAATTGTTCCTTAGCATAGACTGCTCATGCTGTGGATTTGGCTGCTGCTGATTTATATGATACTGATTTTGAACAAACTGGGAATTAGGTTGCACCTGATGCTGCGGCATTGGGTGCTGGCGTAGTAGTTGATCATGAGTCAACTGTGGTGACTGAAAATTCACCTTTTCTGTTTGATCCAAAACCTCAGTTTTTATCTGGGGCTGTTGCTGAATGGACTGAATGTTTAACTGATTGGAAACCAACATCTGATTCATTCTTGATCTAGACTGCAAATTTGCAACATTCATGCTCTGACTATTTGCTGTGGTTAAAGGGGTAGAGCCAGTAGCATAAAAGCTGCCGGAACCAGCCATATCAACTGATGCTGCGCACAAAAAGAAATTGAATTTATTTCATTACAATGCCACATTTTTTTCAATTCTATAAAGAAGAATAAAACTAAATGCATGAGAAATCAGTCAATTTGAAACAGTAACATGCCCTCCCCAAGCAAAGATCATATAGGTGTATGCTTAAGAACTATAAGAAGCTTAAACTAGATAGATTGGTAAAAAGCATCACCACCCTCCTCCCTCAGGACAGGCAACACATTACTTATAAGGCTGGCAATTCCAGCAGCAAGGAACTATAAGAAGCTTAAGGTTTTATTTTCTGTGTTTGCTACCAGTCAAATAATAATCGAACTAGTTAGTTTGGGCAACAATAGATTATATATATATATATATATGTATGATATGTATAGTATACAGGTTCAAGCTTCACCATTTGGGAGTACTCAGTTATTGCCAGAACGTTTACACAGGATAATCATATTCTAATCATTTTTGCAGAGAAGAGCTCGTCGGAGCCGTGCAGGAGTACCTTGGCGACCCCGATTGGCTTCCTTGCCGCTGCGGGTCTGCCTGCACCGCGTCGTCTCGCCACTGCACCAGCCCGCCACAGCCTCGCTAGCCTGACTGCACCGCCACCCAAGGTATAACATCTCTTTCCGTATCATGGTCTTGTATTGCGTAACCCAGTTAGGCGTCTCCCGTTCGAAAGAGATACGGTTGGAAGTATGCAGATCTTTGCATATCTATAACCGTATCTGTTTCGAATTGTCCACATTCTTTGGACAGCCCGCGGATGCGTAGATGGGTTAGTTTCTATGGTCTGCTCCGATCCGAGACTGAGTTTCGGCACCATCTCCCTATTGTTCTCCGGATACACACTCTCCCTGCTAGGACGTGTATCTGGAGAACAGCGGGGAGGTGGTGCCGAAATTCTGTCTCGGACAGGAGTACAGCATGGAAACTAACCTCATCCACGCATCCTTGGGTGGGATTAGGACCTATCCTCACCTATTAGATAGTAGGAACACCGTGTAGATGCAATTGATGGTTATTTTACTCGCTGATATATATGTTAGAGGATGGATGACCGTGAGTGGATCTCCACAGGTCGCTTAAGTCAAGGTCAATTCACTGATGAATGGATGCACAAGACCGATCGTTTTTTGGACTTAGCATTTGGCGAGGCTGCTAAAGGGGCGATGCAAGTCTTGTGTCCCTGCAGCAAATGTGCAAACAGGAAAAGACAAAACAAGGAGAACATGGGTAGACATCTTTTGAAGAATGGATTTACACCGGGCTATACCCGTTGGGTCCACCATGGTGAAGCCCATCGTATGAGAGAGGAGGTGGTGAGACCACGCATCGAGGATTGTGATGCTGATGCTGGGGTAGGAGACATGATACATGACTTTCACGAAGCAGAGTTCGCTGAAGGACGTACAGAGGAGGAGATGGAGGCATCCGCAAAGGCGTACTATGACATGTTGTCTTCGGCACAGAAACCCCTTCACGGCCAGACAACAGTTTCTCAACTAGATGCCATCGGACGCGTAATGGCGTTCAAGTCCCAGTTTAGCCTCAGTCGAGACGCCTTCGATGGTATGTTGGCCGTTTTTGGCACACTGCTTCCGGAGGGTCACATTTTGCCAAAGAGTATGTGCGAGTCACAGAAACTCCTTCGTGCACTTAAGATGCCGTATGAGCAGATCCATGCTTGTCCGAAGGGGTGCATCCTATTTAGGAAAGAATACACGGAAACAAAGTACTGTCCAAAGTGTAAATCCTCTAGGTTCATCGAGGTAGATTCTACTGATGGCCAGAAGAAGCAGCTTTCTGTCCCCGTGAAAATCCTACGGTACCTTCCGTTCCTACCGAGGATACAACGGCTATACATGATTGAGGAATCCGCGAAACAGATGAATGGCATAAAAAGGGCAAACGATACAATCTTGACAAGTTGGTACATCCATCCGATGGTGAAGCATGGAAACGGTTTGATGACAAACATCATGTCAAAGCTGCAGAGGCTCGCAATGTACGTGTAGCGCTGGCAACAGATGGGTTCAATCCTTATGGAATGATGGCTGCTCCATACACATGTTGGCCCGTGTTCGTTATCCCCCTCAATCTCCCCCCCGGTGTAAGCTTTCAACGACAGAACGTATTCTTGTCATTGATAATTCCTGGACACCCAGGGAATAATATGGGTGTGTTTATGGAGCCTGTGTTTGATGAATTGGTCCGTGCTTGGGAGGAAGGGGTCTGGACATACGACCGAGCTACAAAGACAAGCTTCAAAATGCATGTTTGGTACCATTACTCCCTGCATGACTTCTTGGCGTATAGGATATTCTGCGGCTGGTGTGTTCATGGGAAGTTTCCATGCCCAGTATGCAAGGCAACTCTACAGTTTATTTGGTTGAAGAAGGGTGGCAAGTATTCTTCATTCGACAAACATCGACAATTCCTCCCTCTTGACCATGCATTCAGAAAAGACACCAAGAACTTTACGAAAGGTGTCATAGTGACAGACCCTGCACCGCAGATGATGACTGGCGCCGAGGTTTATGCTCAGATAGATGCTCTCGTGGTTAATGAAGATGAAGATGTTTTTGTGGGATATGGTGTGCAACATATGTGGACTCATAAGTCGGGCTTGGAGAGGCTCCCCTATTTGATGACCTTCTCCTTCCACATAACATTGATGTAATGCACACCGAGAAGAATGTCGCTGAAGCACTTTGGGCAACAATCATGGACATTCCTGATAAGTCAAAGGACAACCCTAAGGCTAGAGTGGACCTGGCAATATTATGCGATAGACCAAAGCAGCACATGCAGCCTCCTACATCCGGCAAGACATGGAGGAGGCCTAAGGCCGAATTCGTCTTGACCAGGCAACATAGGAGGGAAGTACTTGAATGGATCCAGACGTTAATGTTCCCTGATGGGTATGCAGCGAATCTGAGGAGGCGAGTGAACTTATCTACTCTGCGAGTCTTAGGGATGAAGAGTCATGATTACCACATATGGATTGAACGACTTCTTCCGGCGATGGTTCGAGGCTATGTCCCTGAACATGTCTGGCTAGTGCTGGCAGAGTTGAGCTATTTCTTCCGCCAGCTTTGTGCCAAGGAGTTATCTCGGACCGTGATAGAAGACTTGGAAAAAGTGGCACCAGTGTTGCTCTATAAGTTGGAGAAGATCTTTCCACCCGGCTTCCTCAATCCGATGCAACATTTGATTTTACACCTCCCGTATGAGGCACGAATGGGGGGGCCTGTGCAGGCCCGTTGGTGCTATCCAATCGAGAGATGTCTAAAGGTTCTTCGAAAAAAATGTAGAAATAAAGGCAAAATTGAGGCTTCGATGGCAGAGGCATTCATTCTAGAGGAAGTGTCAAACTTCACAACAACATACTACAGTGAGAACCTTCCTAGCGTGCATAATCCGCCCCCTCGTTACAATGCTGGCAAAAATGAATCCAGCCTCAGCCTATTCCGAGGGCAACTTGGAAGCGCAAGTGCATCGACCACCAAGAACTTGAAACTTGAAGAGTGGCGCAGTAGCATGCTATATGTGTTGACCAACCTTGACGAAGTGGAGCCGTATGTGTTGTAAGTTCTCAACGAACTTGTTCAGTATACTGTCACTCTTCAATACACTATCACTCTTCTGCATCCAATCCCCTTGTTTCTCGTTGGTACAGGGAATTTATTCATGAATTCTGGCATCGATCAAGGGAACCTACCCCGCAGGAATCTGATATCCTTCTTACACAGGGTGTCGGAAATGGGAGGCCCAATTTCATTTCTTGGTTCAAAAAGAAGGTACCTTCCAATTTAGCTTTTACTTAGTTTGACATTCCAAGTTGCTCATACATGTGAATAATATAACGATCTTTCCTGCTCGAGCTTGCAGGGCCAAACCGATAAGTCCATGAGTCCTGAGTTAAGACAGGTTGCCAATGGCTTTGCCTATAGGGTCAGGTCATTTACCGGTTATGACGTGAATGGATATCGCTTTCGCACAACAAGCTACGAGCAGAGTCGGCCCAATCGAAAAACTACAAGTACCGGAGTTTTTACGGCCGGCCAAGATGGGGTCGAGTATTATGGAAGAATTAAAGAAATATTCGAACTCAACTATCATGGTTGCAAATCTCTTAATCCTGTCATATTCAAATGCCATTGGTTTGATCCTCAAGTAACGAGACGGACTTGGGCTAGTCTTGGGCTAGTTGAAATTCGACAGGATTCCGTCTATCCAGGAGACGATGTCTATGTTGTGGCCCAACAGGCCAAACAGGTTTATTATCTCCCATATGCGTGCCAAACCAAAGAGCATCTTAAGGGTTGGGATATTGTGCACCAGGTATTGCCACACGGTAAACTACCTGTCCCAAATGATGAAGATTACAACTTCAACCCAAACACATATGACGGAGAGTTCTTTCAAGAAGAGGGGCTAGATGGGAGGTTTGTGATAGACTTAACCAAAGCGATCGGAATGGAAGTAGACAATGAAAGGGTTGATGATGAGAACGCTGGAGATGAGGTGGTCAATGTGAAGGACTTAGAAATGCTTGACCGATTACGTTTAGGCTATGACAATGATAACAACAATGCTACTTCGGCTAGTGTTGATAATTTTGACATGGTTGATAGTGATGATGAAACTTATGATCCAGCTAATCTTGATCCTGAAGATTATTTCTAATACATGTAATACTATATTTTTTGTAATTATGTTTTGTTTATTTTGCATCTATGTTATTTTCATGCTTATGTTATTTTGTTTCTAATACATCTTGTTCATTCTTTTTAATTGCAGGTGATTGAACAAAGATGGCGGGTAACCGTCAGAGGAGGGTGAACTCGATTTACCAAAGAACACGCCCTTCATCGCCCGATGCAGATGAGGAGCCATCGGAGAGGAGGAGGAGGAGCAGGAGCAGTAGCCGCAGGAGTTCCATGTCGCCTCCCGCCACGGCGCGTGAGGAGGAGGAGGAGCACGTGATGCCCGGGACCGACGAGGTGGCGCACGGGGACGGCGAGGGGGAGGCAGCAGCGGGTTCCGCTTCCTCTAGTTCATTGAGTATCTACTTGCGAGGACCCGCGAGCCTCCCTCCGCGACCGATACCTCCTCATAGACGCCCGCTGATTCGACCCGAGGGAGAAAAGTAAGGAACTTAAGATATTATCACTACTTCATATGATATGTTGAAAATCACAATAGAAACTAATATTTTTTCTTAATAATAACTTGTGTAGGGGTTGGACGATTGTACAGTCTGCAGGTTGTCACACGCGCCAAGTCAATGGAATCCTCGGTCTTTTGGTCAGGGAACACTTCCCTGGCCTGGTTGAGTTCGCCGGGAAGACAGAGCCGGCCTACACGTTTGACCATTACACCGTCGCCCCCGATACTGAAGATCTACGTGGTAGGGAATTCAGAAACAAGGCGGAGCGGGTGAGGGAGGAGCTGTGGGTAAGTCTTTGTCACACTACATTTCTCAATACATCGCATTCATTGAACATTTTTTAAAATGAATGAAAACATCACGTCTATACGCAGGATTTCTTCAGATGTCAGGTGGGATTTGAGGACAAGGCGGCTTTGGTGGCTACCAAAGAATGTAAAACACTCGTGAAGCACATGCACTATGAGTCGCGCATCCAGGCCATCATAACATACTACGGGGCGTACCTTGGAAGGAAGGTCACCAAGAAAGATGCAAGAGAGATGATGCTGACCAAGGAACAGTACATGCAGGTAAGCTTAGTCGAACATTAATAATGATTTATTCTGAGAATAGGTGGGCTAAATCTGAACTTCTTATATGTCATGTACTTGATGATGTGCAGGTGATTCCGTGCTGGTGCTCCGCGCATCCCGATTGCTGGGAAGTGATCATTGACAAGTGGTGCTCCCCCGAGTGGAAGGAGACACACGTCGCTTGCCGAGAGCGGCGTTTGATGATGCCAGGTGTAGCACACCATCAAGGCAACCGCAACCTCAACGGATACAAGCAAACATGGGTATGAGAATTCATTTATTTATTCTAACGCTCAATTCTGCATGATTTTCAAAACATCTTCTGGTTTTCTCGCAGTCGGCATCACATGGTGGTCAGGAGTGCTCGGACTTCATGGCATATGCTATGGCCCACAAGGGCAAGGCGACGTCTGACATCTCCTACAACCCGGAGGACCCTCCATCGGCGTACAGCAACGCGACCGTCCACAGCCGCCTCAGTCAGTACATAGAGGTGGCAAAGGAGGTCCATGGGCCAGAGTACGATCCGACCACTGCAAACCTTGATGGAGAAGTCGTCATGAGGGTGGGAGAAGGCAAGAAACATGGGCGGTACTGGATTGGCGATAGCACAATCGACACGGCCGCTACTCCCAGTCTCTCGCAGATCCGAGCAAGGAGCACAAGGTCAAGCCCGGCTATACGTGAACGGCCAAGCACTGCACAGCAACGAGTCGACGAACTACAGGTTATTTTGGTTTTTTCATCGTTCATTGATTCTCACACTCTTTAGTTTTGCATTATTGTAACATTCGGGTGAAATATTGTAGGCCCAGCTGCAAGAAGAGAGGAGGCTTCGGGAGGAGATGGAGACGAGGATGGCGTCCGAATAGCAGAGGATAGAGGCCGAGCGGGAGGCCAAGCGTCTGAGGATGGAGGCAAGGATGGAGGTAATGATGTTCTACGTGCAGACTCTTGGCGCCGCTGTGGGTCGACCGCCGCCACCTACGCTATTCGCTGCACCTCCACCTCCTCATGTAACCACTCCTGTGAGTATGGATGTTTTAATGCATATGTTCATGCTTAGGGTCAAACCAGAACACTACTTGAAACCTAGCTATATGTTTATCTTGTCTAACTCATGCAACTACTACTCTTGCAACATTGATGGTATATGTTTATCTTGTCTCTCACACATGCAATCTGTTCTCCTTTGTGCAGAATCCATCGGCGGCATCTAATAGCGTGCCTCGTCACCTCGGAGATTCACCAGGATCGAATCATGGGCCTCATCAACACCGACAGTCGCCATGATGGTAGTTTGTGATGAACTTGTGGTTTATTTTCGACAACTATGATGCACTTGTGGTTGGACTTGATGTTGGACTTGTGGTTGCACTTGTGGTTTATTTTGGACAACTATGATGCACTTGTGATGGACTTGTGATATATATTGTGTTTGTGATATATATATGTGAATGTATGTGGTGTTTGTGATATATGTGAGATGTTTGTGAAATGTGATGTATGTATATATATATGATGTTTGTATGGATGGAATGGAAAACACAAAAAAAAATACTGTTTTTTCCCGGTTTGCCTAGTGTCATGACTAAGACACTCGGCAAACTGGGAATCTTTGCCGAGTGTCAAAGCCATGACACTAGGCAAACTGGACGGGTTTGCCGAGTGTCACGGGGCTGGCACTAGGCAAACTGGGGTTATTTGCCTAGTGCCGGGGGGCCAGGCACTAGGCAAACTGCGCGGGTTTGCCGAGTGTCGCAGGCCTGGCACTAGGCAAACTAGACGGGTTTGCCTAGTGCCGTGGAGAAGGACACTCGGCAAACTGGCCTGGTTTGCCGAGTGCTACGACTACGGCACTAGGCAAACCTGCCGTTAACTGCACTATTTCCGTAACGGCAAGGTAACTTTGCCGAGTGTCAGGCCGGCTTTGCCGAGTGTCAGGCCGGCACTAGGCAAAGTCTTTGCCGAGTGCCCGACAAATGACACTCGGCAAAGCGCCCTTTGCCGAATTTTTTTTCCGAGTGTGGTTTGCCGAGTGTGGTTTGCCCGACAAATGACACTCCGGCACTAGGCAAAGCCGCTGTTTCCAGTAGTGTTCCTTGCGTTTCCGTGATCCATAGACTACCCCGTCCACGTGTCTTTCTTTATTAGACAGTTAGTTATCGTTGTCGCCGAACATCTTCCTGTTTCACTGTCCAAACATCGTCAGGAATTTTGGGAGACACCGCAAATTTCTCCGCGTCTAAAAATAAAAATAGTGTGTCTCCTAAAACCTACTTGTGTTTCCCACAAGGGCACCTACATGTGTTTCCCACGGCCTCAAATCTGTGCTCTCCTCTGTCCTCTTCCCTTCCTCTGCTCTCTTCCTCTCTTCTGCTCTCACACTTGGGCGCTGGTCTGCGAGCGGACTTGTGGCACGTGGCAGGGCCCATGTGCCTGACAAGGCAGTGTTGCGTCACCAGAGGAGGACAGAAAAGCATTCCTATCAAATTTCTCTTACTGGGAGCTCAAGTTAGTTTCTACAATTTCAGGTAGCTAGGACCAAGCTAACCTTCACTGCTTGAACCCCGTGTCTCATACATATATATCACCTGGGCAAGATGAACTGCCTTGGCCTAGTTGGTGAGTGGCATTAAACTCAGTGTGCATGGAAGAAGCTGCATGTGTCTGGGGAACTCCATTGATTAGGAGGTTAAAAGCTGCATGTGCAAAAGGGAGACTCACACTTGTAGTACAGTCTTATAAAAGTAAAGCAATTTTTCATTGTTTGGATTCCTTATAGTGAGAAAACCAACATATGATAGGTAATGTGAGGGTAAAATGCCCCAAAAACGCACAATCCACAATGCAAGAAAAATGCGCAAGCTTGTCGATCTAATACAGCCATACCCAGACATGTCACTCTATCTGAAGTCCTTAGCATCTCCACCATACCTCTCATCGCACAGAGGTGTCATCGTATCCAGTGGGCATATCAGCAACGTCAGATTCAGATTTTATTAAGGGTATATACCATCCAAAAATTTTCATATACAATTTGGTAAAACCATTTGGCAATTCAGTAAAATTAGCAAAATTTATAACGTAATTTGGTAATACATCCACTAAACAACATGATAATAAGTCCTAGATCTCTAGGTAAGTTTTTCTTTTTACAAATACATGTGTATATATACTCTGATCTATAGTTGAATTTTTTCATTGAGTCAATCGTTTCCGATCAGTGTCCAGTAACATCGGTAGCACAAGTCCTCTCATCGCACAGAGATGCCACATGGTTTTGGCATAGGAGCAGGATGTGCTTCACCAGTATCTAAACCTAAGTGGAAAATTCTTGTTGAAAACACGTTACTAAGTGTTGACATCAGAAGTGATCCGAATCACACACCAGCAGGGCCTTGGACGCCCAGGCCGCTACGGACCGAAGAACGCAGCGAGGATGTCACTCTTCCGCAGTGAAGAACGGAGAGGTTTACAAGCAAACCACCAAAGGATAACCAACGTGCTTACGTGACGAAGAACTAGCTAGTTTTCAGACCTTCGAAGCTCTCGCCCGGGAGGGACCCTGTCAGAGCAAGGACGTCGCCGGGTTGCCCTAGGTCGGCCGGCAAGCCTAGGGCGCCGTCCTTGGTCGTCAGATCAAGGGATGAACAGCATGGGGTTGAAGAAAAGGGTAAAAGGGTTGGCGTAGAAGTAGTAGATTGATTTGTTTGATGATTGGATAGATGGGAACTCAATCGGACATGATCCTCTCATATATATATATATATATATATATATATATATATATATATATATATATATATATATATATATATATAGCAGCGCTATTCTACACCCTAGGTGTAGAATATTATTCTACACCATAAGTCAAAATTGAACTGAAAAAATACTGAGTATTATTGAACCACGTTCAGTATCAGTCAGTACTACACCCGTCACCTCGAAAATACTGAACAATACTGAAACACGAGTACTGAACAGTACTGAATTTTGTTCAGTATAACAGTTTGGTGTAGAATACTATTCTACACCTAGGGTGTAGAATAGCGCGTGTATATATATATATATATATATATATATATATATAAAGAGGGTGGTCTTATCCCAGTAGAAAAACCTCTCCAAGACTTATTTTCCAAGTTTTCCACAAGTTTGGAATAGTTCGCCTCGGAATCCAAAAAGCCAGATCCGAACTGGGCTTTTTATTGGGTCCGTCGAAAGTTCCGATAGTTGGAACTTCCGACATTTGTCAGAACTCCCGACATGGGGACAACCCTAGGCACCCGACCAAGTTTTTTCAGGCTTCCCGAAAGTCCCGACAACTGTCAGAACTTCTGACTATCGGAACTTCAAACTTGGGTCGGAACTACCGACAACGAATGCATTTTCCCGGGGGCATAACTCCTTCATCCGGACTCCGAATTTGATGTTCCATATATGTTTTCTGACCATCTCAATGAGAGGAGCGCAATGATGAAGTACGTTTCACATTTTGACAACTTCATAAAATGGACAATTTTGGTTGTCAACACTAAGCACTAATTTTCGTCAATGTTACTAGTATTAACAAAGGTTAGTGAAAATTGATGGCAATTGAAAATAATGATTTTCTACCTAAATCTTATAGCCTGTCACACAAATGTTTGGCAATTAGTAAAAAAACATTAGCACTATTAGTCCTGCTAGAAGCAGGCGCTACAAGAAAGTAGCTTGATGAGCAGGAATGACATAATACAATTAATTATATTGTCCACTAGCTCAATATATAGATACTTAAGCTATTCTCCATATTCCTGCCATTGTAGTGGCTTCGTAGCACCATGTATGTGCCCAGGCTTAATTATTCGTCGTCAGTTCCCCAGTACATTGCGCAGCCACATGTATTGCCAAATAAAAGTAAATATTAATAATTTAGTTTTTTTTCCCGCTATTCACCTAGCAATGTTTGGCCTCTTATGCATTTCTATTGCTGAGCAGTTGGGCAACTAATTAGAAACCATCTAATCTATTTGCCCCCACCTGTCTTTCATTTTAGAATCCTTTTGTTAGCTAGAACATTGCATTGCAATAGGAAAACAAATCAAAGCTTCGAGGTTGGATCATCCCACTACTGTAGAAGGTAGATAGATATAAGCTAGAGGGTAGACAGTAGAACAAATTCACACTACTATCTTGCATTGCGACTAAGCTGAGTGGATCAGTTGCTGACATAGGCTAGCTGTACAGAACCACCATCTGCTGTCAATTGCATTGCAATAGCACATATATATTCAAGAATTAATAGCAAAGTTTGCGCCAAACCACAGGCCATAAGTGGCGACATAGGTGAAAGACATTACAGGTTTAGAGTTTGATCCATACTTGACTAGATAGGCAAGAGGCTAAATCATATGCATGGTGACATGTAGAAGCATTCAGTTCCCAGACATTTTCTTCACATCCGAAACCCTCTTGTCACCGGACTCTCCATGGACTCCCTACATTTCTTACAGCCCGAGGTTTGTTATTGGATAATGGAGTTCCTAGTTTGCCCAAAGAGTCTTGGTCAGCGTCCATCTTAACTACGTCAGAAAACTCAAAATGATATTGTCCAAAAATTCTTGATGCTTCTCATGCCTAGCGCGCCTTTTCTTTTTAAGTGTATTCCATCCTATTGTTCCTAGTTTGCTAAGGATCCGGCAGCGAAAGCATAGGTAAGTGTTTTTGTTGAGAATGCGATTGATTGGTAGTGCATATATGCTTTGTGGCAAATGCAGTAGAGATGACAGAGTTTCCAGTGCACCCAAGTATATTAACACACATATGACGATGCAGTTTGTCCAGATGTAAGCACTTTAATTTATAAGCTATGCAACGCTAGTGCAGTGTCCACATGTAAAATAAAGCAGCAATAAAAGAATGTACTATAGAAAATAAAACCATGGTGAAGGCTTCTGATCTTTTTATTGAATATGCCTGTCTGAACACGTGTTGAACGCTCACTCTAAATTAAAGTACAATTTGACTCATATGTAACTAATAAGCTTGTTTCCTAAAAAAACATATAATGCTGTAACACCCTAAATTTGCTCCTTTTGAAATAAGGCTAAAATGATGTAATTGTGCACTTTTGTGAGCATTGTAACCTAGAAAAATCGTAATTTTTGTGGAATTAAAAGCAACTATAGGTAGAGACACATGTTTGTGCATACATGCTGCTACATAGTATTCTTGTACTGAGCGGTTTGAACCAAAACTCAAAAAAAAATCTATTGAAAATGGATTTGAAAAAGGCTTGGAAATAAAAGAAAAAAATAAATAAAAGGGCGAACCTTCTCCTTCTCAGTTCTAGCCAGAAGGCTCATCCTCCTCTAATTCTTGCCGCACAGCCCGGCCTGTCTCTGAGCCCAACAAGCCCACACGTGCAGCTCTCCCCTTCTCTACGATTGGCTAACGTCCGGGGCCCACACGGCAGCGTCATCTCCTACCTCAAGATGGCAAGACGGCAATATGACGGTCCTCCGAAGGAAGTAGCCGCGCTGATCCTGGGATCATCGTGATTTTGGCATGCTCTCGATGACTAGCCCCCCATATATAAGCTAGCCGTGTGCGCCGTGCCATCTCCCATCAAACCCTAGCGCCAGTGATAGTCCTCGCGTCGAGTCCGCCAAGAGCCGCCCTAGCCTTGCCTTTACGCTCGTACGTATCGGTTCTCGCTGAGAACAGCTCACCTGCCGCAGCTATAGTCGCCGACTGCCACCTCTCCATCGACTCTAGCAGGCTGCCGAACGAAGGTCTCTCTGCAGTAGTAAGCCTCACTGCGTCGTCCTTCATCTCTTTCTCGCTTTCTGTAGGTCCTCACGACATTGCCGATCTTCACAGGAAGCCACCGTCCGCCCTGTGGTGCCCTTCGTCGCGTCTACTCCGTGGCTGTCTGTGCCAAGTGACTGTAGTGAGAATCGCCATCCTCCTATGCATCTCCTAGTGCCAGTGCTCTTCTCGTAGACATTCATAGCTTTTTCGCCGAACTCCAGCAAGAAGCCGAGAGCCGAGAGGTCCCGTCCATTGCGGCATGGCGCCACCACCGGCACCAGGTCCCAAGTCGCACGCCAGCCCTGCATCCTGCCTCCTGTCACGCACGAACGAGCGCAAGCACGAGCGAGCGGAGCCAGCTGAACAGCCTGCCAGCCATGCGTGGCCATTTTGATCTTTGCTAGTTTGATGACATCACAATGGTGTCATGGTCACCTTACACACACATTATTGCCGTTTCCTTTCACAAAAACAAATCAATAAATACAATAAAAATACATATACATACATACAATCTTGTTTAGGCCATAACTTCTACGTTTTAACTCCGTTTCAATCCGTTCAACTTGCATTAGATTCATAACGACGTAATCTACACATTAGTAACAATGTTGGTCATATATTTAGCTCTGGAATTTCATGGCTTAAATCCTGATTTAAATAATGATTATGCAACTGGATTTACAAATAAAACATGATTAATTTTATTTTAGTTTTCCAATTCAAATATTAATATGGTTAGTTGCTTATTTACATGATTTCTAAATTCGAAGTTTTGCTTAGTAAACACGTTATATATCAAATAAACTCAAGTAGTTGCTTTCACCTCACTTAATTATATGACATTTTTTATAAATAAATTATAAGTAGTTTTACCCGGCTTTTGAATTAAATTATGTTTCGAGTTTTAATAAATCTATACATGTTTTTGCTCAATTAAAATAAATCAAGTATTTAAATATAGCATTTTCTTTAATATAATATAAAAGACTCGGTAGTCGTTTCTTTCGAACGGTAGCTCCGATTAGCATGCTTTTCGCGTCTGTGTGATCGTAGCAAGACGTAGAATCATTTTACAACTTTTCCATCTTGTTTAATTATTGATGGTGTACTGTTCTAATTGTAGCTATCGTTCGCTTTGTGTATGATTGCATGGATGCTTGTGTGGTGCTCTGAAATCATGTCTAATCGGTGAGATTTACGTGGTGAATTAGAAGCAGTTCTTTGGAAGTCACCAATCTGCAGAAGAAGGATCTAAGTTTAAGACAAGTATAATATGGGATATTCCTTGTTGTCCTATTCACTATTTAATTAATTAGTCACATGCATGTGTCAATTTGCTAAACATAAAGATATCCTAGTTCTTGATTACCTTGTACCTTGTCACCGATGGGTTTACACTTGCATATGGGTAGTTGCTAGCGCTCAACTTAAATACATTGGATCTAAACAATGATTAACGATTATATGCAACATATGTTAAAACTTGCTTTTGAGAAACCTAAACTTAGGGCGAGAGAGCTTGTGTTTATCATGATGCTCTTGGCCCTCCGTTAGGACTTATTCATCGGCAAAAGTTGGGACATACAGTATAACTGTGAGGGCCACATGGCTCTGGCTTTAGTCAAGTATGAAGATCTTTTCTAGCATGTTAGAGGTTACCCGAAAGGGCGCAAAAGGGGTCTAACGACTCGGGTATAATTTGGCTCCTGTCCCTATGTATATAGGCTGCGTGTCATTGTGCCATTTGGGAAGGGGAGACCTATATCTGCTAGCCACCGAAACCTAGCGGTCCTAACATGGTAGACGAACTTTTGAAAGGCTTTATAGTGTACCCTGCCCGCTCACCTTGGAAGTGTTAGGGGGAATATGGGAATCATGACTCACAGTGAAAGTATACACCTCTGCGCAGAGTTTATCAAACTAGTATACTAGCCGTGCCCACGAACACGGGCGGCCCGGAAAACTCATGAAATAGAAGATCTCTTGCTGATGGTGATAATAAGATGTTCATTAATGATGATGTATTCATATTCTTTATTTACTCGTGATGCTATTGTGGTTAATTGGGGCTTAAGCATAACCAAATTTAATTGATGTTAAGATGTGACTTATTAAAAGCTAACCGCAGTACAACCAGTGTCAACCTTTTGAGCCTCATGAATCCCATGTTATATTTGCTGAGTTCGACATGGACTCACTCTTGCTATTTCCCACACCTCAGGATAGTCTCTGGAGTTATTAGGCTTGTGATCAACTAGTTAGTTTGTTCCTGGAGTAAAGTCTACACCCGGTGTTCGGAGTTGTCTTTCCGCTGTGTTGCTCTCTAAGGTTATATCTTATATTATTGCGTTATGTTTATTAAGCATTTGTCTCTTGATATTACACTTATCTGCGGCTATATGTGAGATTTGACTTCTTTATTTCACATATAGTGTATATCTGGTTTTGTTCTTAAAATCGGGTGTGAAAAATGCTTTAAACTGAAAATATCTAAAATCATACATGTCTTTATTTAGAACAATTATGTAGTAAGCAGTGCATGAGAACAGCTATGCACATTAACGCCATAAAGTGATGGCGTTATAAGCATATGCTAAGGTGAAGTAACCACTTGGTAAGACCATCTTAAAAAATTCTTGACAAGTATCAATCTAAAAACGAATTAACTTGCTCGATAATAAACATATATATCGCTCAAGCTCCTTTTTTTTAAAAAAAAGTAAATATAATTTGTGGATTGGAGGATCTAGTGTCCAATTTATTGATATACAGCTGAAGACCACACTTAATACGCCAGTAGAATCATCAATCATTGGTAATTGTCTCTCAATCAGGACAATTAGTCACTGGAACTCCTGGTGTTTGGCTAGAGCGTCAAGTCAGCTCCTGGCGGCATTACGAGCAGAACATGGGGTGGGTGTGCGGGGGGGAGGGGGGGGGGATTTGCCTCAAATGGCATTTACAGAAGTATTATCAAAATCATAATATAATTTGATGGAAGCCATTACATAAATATGATTGAACAATACACCAGAAAAAACTAGTCTTTTATCTGTAAATGTAGATAAAGACTGTAAGCATATATCTTCATTTTCTCATAAAAAAATCTTAATAGGCAACAAATAGGCTTCAAATCCATAGATATCGAAAGGCCAAAATGAACGATCACAGCTTGGTCGGTCATCATCACGTACGACATTGATTGGATTTCAAGGCCCTGATTTTTTTTTTTTTGACCAAGTGGGTCTCGGTTACCAGATTTCCCGACATGTAGCACCACCCATGAGAGCAGATGTGCTTGACGCAATGTTCATGGTGCTTCCCATGCCTATACTTCACGTACATCATTGTATAATATAATAGTATGAATAAAAGGCTAACTAGGGTTCCGATAGAGAATTAAAATGGCATTCACAAGCTTTAGCTAGGAATATATATGCTGTGGCAGATAAGCGATTGACTAGTACATATATATATTTATTTATATACGATGTGTAGGAGCAATAGAGATAGCAGAGCTTCAATCGTGTCACGTAAGTATATATGATGCAGTTTCTCCGGTCTTCATCACTTCAAGCCTCGCATTGCGAGCGAGGGCATTCATGCATGTGTCAATATCACCCATATAGAAAAAAAGAAAAATATCAAAGTATAATAACTAAGGACATGCCGATTTCATAATACTATGAATACTCAATTACCATTCAAAGTCGTTATTTGTAGGCACACTACTGATAATGATATTTCCACTCAATGGGCAGCCAGGCCCAAACTTTGAGCTTACCTTGACCCATGGCCTGGTGTCCTTATGTACGTATACAACGTTAAGGCA